>WOVY01007739.1:0-22580 GCA_013436015.1 Rhipicephalus annulatus | reverse complement strand
GTCAGGACAGACGTCCAGACAGCCAGAACATCATGACAGACAGACGTCATGACAGACGTTCAGACAGACGTCCAGACAGATGTCAAGACAGACGTCTAGACAGACAGATGTCAAGACAGGCGTCAAGACTGACGTCCATACAGACAAACGTCCAGACAGACGTCCAGACAGACAGACGTCCATAGAGAGAGACATCCAGACAGACATCAAGACAGACATCAAGAAAGACGTCAAGAAAGACAGACGTCCAGACAGACAGATGTCAAGACAGATGTCCAGACAGACATCAAGACAGACGTCCAGACAGACAGACGTCAATACAGACATCCATACAGACAGACGTTCAGACAGACGTCAAGACTGTCGTCAAGACAGACGTCCAGACAGACAGATGTCAAGACAGACATCCAGAGAGACGTCCAGACAGACAGACGTCAAGACAGACGTCCAGACAGACGTCAAGACAGACGTCCAGACAGACGTCCAGACAGACAGACGTCAAGACAGACGTCCAGACAGACAGACCTCGTGACAGACGTCCAGACAGACCAACCTCAAGACAGACGTCCTGAGAGACGTCAAGACAGATGTCCAGACAGACAAGCGTCAAAAAAGATGTCCATACAGACAGAGGTCAAGACAGATGTTTAGACAGACAGAGGTCAGGACAGACATCCAGACAGACAGACGTCCAGACAGACAGACGTCATGACAGACTTCAAGACAGACGTCCAGACAGACGTACGGACAGACATCAAGACAGATGTCAAGACAGACGTCATGAGAGACGTCCAGACAGATGGCCAGACAGACGTCCAGACAGATGTCAAGACTGACAGACGTCAAGACAGACGTCCAGACAGACGTCAAGACAGACGTCCAGACAGACAAATGTCAAGAAAGTCGCTCATACAGACAGACCGTCCCAGACAGACGCCAAGACAGACAGACGTCAAGACAGACATCCAGACAGACGTCAAGACAGATGTTTACACAGACAGAGGGTCAGGACAGACGTCCAGACCAACAGACGTCAGGACAGACGTCCAGACAGACAGACATCAAGACAGACGTTCAGACAGACGTCCCGACAGACGTCAAGGCAGACGTCCAGACAGACAGACGTCAAGACATACGTCAAGACAGACGTCCAGGCATACGTAAAGACAGACAAACGTCCAGGCAGACAGACGTTAAGGCAGACGTCAAGGCAGATATCCAGACAGACGTCCATACAGACAGACGTCCAGACAGACAGACGTCCAGACAGACAGATGTTAAGGCAGACGTCAAGGCAGATTGTCCAGATAGACGTCCATACAGACATCGTGCAGACAGACGTCCAGACAAACAGACGTCAGGACAGACGTCAAGACAGACGTCCAGACCAAACAGACGTCAAGACAGACGTCCAGACAGACGTCCAGACAGGCGTCCAGACAGATGTCAAGACAGACATCCGGTCAGAGGTCCAGACAGACGTCGAGACAAACGTCAGGACAGACGTCCACACAGACGTCAAGACAAACGTCCAGACCGACAGAGTCATGACAGACGTCCATACAGACAGACGTCCAGACAGACGTCAGGACAGACGTCAAGACCGACGTCCAGACAGACGTCCATACAGAGAGACGTCCAGACAGATGTCAAGACAGGCTTCAAGACAGACGTCAAGATAGACAGATGTCCAGACAGACAGACGTCAAGACAGATGTCCAGACAGACGTCCAGACAGACAGATGTCAATACAGACGTCCATACAGACAGACATCCAGACAGACGTCAAGACTCACGTCAAGACAGATGTCCAGAGAGACAGACGTCAAGACAGGCGTCCAGACAGATGTCAAGACAGACATCCGGGTCAGAGGTCCAGACAGACGTCGAGACAAACGTCAGGACAGACGTCCACACAGACGTCAAGACAAACGTCCAGACAGACAGATGTCATGACAGACGTCCCATACAGACAGACGTCCAGACAGACGTCAGGACAGACGTCAAGACAGACGTCCAGACAGACGTCCATACAGAGAGACGTCCAGACAGATGTCAAGACAGACATCAAGACAGACGTCAAGAAAGACAGATGTCCAGACAGACAGACGTCAAGACAGATGTCCAGACAGACGTCCAGACAGACAGATGTCAATACAGACGTTCCATACAGACAGACGTCCAGACAGACGTCAAGACTGACGTCAAACAGATGTCCAGACAGACAGACGTCAAGACAGGCGTCCAGACAGACAGACGTCAACAGACAGACAGACGTCAAGACAGATGTCCAGAAAGACGTCCAAGACAGATGTCCAGACAGACGTCCAGACAGACCCACATCAAGACAGACGTCCAGACAGACGTCCCGACAGACGTCAAGGCAGACGTCCAGACAGACAGACGTCAAGACATACGTCAAGAAAGACGTCCAGGCATACGTCAAGACAGACAGACGTTCAGGCAGACAGATGTTAAGGCAGACGTCAAGGCAGATATCCAGACAGACGTCCATACAGACAGATGTCCAGACAGACAGACGTCAAGACAGACGTCCAGACAGACAGACGTGAAGGCAGATGTCAATGCAGATGTCCAGATAGACGTCCATACAGACAGACGTCCAGACAGACGTCAAGACAGACGTCCAGACAGGCGTCCAGACAGGCGTCCAGACAGATGTCAAGACAGACTTCCGGTCAGAGGTCCAGACAGACGTCAAGACAGACGTCCAGACTAACAGACGTCAGGACAGACGTCCAGACAGACGTCCAGACAGGCGTCAAGACAGATGTCAAGACAGACATCCGGTCAGAGGTCCAGACAGATGTCAAGGCAAACTTCAGGACAGACGTCCACACAGACGTCAAGATAAACGTCCAGACAGACAGACCTCCAGACAGACAAACGTAGAGAAAGACGTTCATACAGACAGACGTCCAGACAGACACCAAGACAGACAGACGTCAAGACAGACATCCAGAAATCAGACGACGTCAAGACACACATCAAGACAGATGTCAAGATAGACGTCATGATAGACGTTTAGACAGACGTCCAGACAGACAGACGTCCAGACTGACAAACATTAATACAGATGTCAAGACAGACGTCCCGACAGACATCAAGGCAGACGTCCAGACAGACAGACGTCAGGGCAGATGTCCAGACAGACAGACGTCAAGCAGATGTCAAGACAAACAGACGTCAAGACAGACGTCAAGACAGACGCCCAGACAGACGTCCAGACAGACAAACCTCCAGACAGACGTCAAGACAGATGTCAAGACAGACGTCCAGACAGACAGAGGTCTAGACAGACGTCCAGGCAGACGTCAAGACAGACAGATGCCAAGACAGACGTCAAGACTGACGTCCATACAGACAGACGTCCATGCAGAGAGACGTCCAGACAAACGTCAAGACAGACATCAAGACGGACCTCAAGACCGACAGACGTCCAGACCGACAGACGTCCAGACCGACAGACTGTCCAGACCGACAGACGTCCAGAGAGACGTCCAAACAGAGGTCAAGACAGACGTCCAGACAGACGTCAAGACAGACGTCCATACAGACAGATGACCAGACAGACGTTAAGACAGACAGACGTCAAGAGATATGTCCATACAGACGTCTAGACAGAAAGATGTCAATACAGACGTTCATACCGACAGACGTCCAGACAGACGTCAAGACTGATGTCAAAACAGATGTCCAGACAGACAGACGTCAAGGCAGACATCCAGACAGACAGACGTCAAGACAGACATCCAGACAGACAGACGTCAAGACAGATGTCCAGAAAGACGTCCAGACAGACCCACATTAAGGCAGACGTCCAGACAGACATCAAGGCAAAACGTCCATGCAGACAGACTCCAGACAGACGTCAAGACGGACAGACGTCAAGACAGACGTTCAGACAGACGTGAAGACAGACGTCCAGACAGACAGACGTCAAGACAGACGTCCAGACAGACAGACCTCGTAACAGACGTCCTGAGAGACGTCAAGAAAGACGTCCAGACAGACAAACGTCAAGAAAGATGTCCATACAGACAGACGTCAAGACAGATGTTTAGACAGACAGAGGTCAGGACAGACGTCCAGACAGACAGACGTCAGGACAGACGTCCAGACAGACAGACGTCATGACATACTTCAAGACAGACGTCCAGACAGACGTACGGACAGACATCAAGACAGATGTCAAGACAGACGTCATGAGAGACGTCCAGACAGATGGCCAGACAGACGTCCAGACAGACGTCAAGACTGACAGACGTCAAGACAGACGTCCAGACAGACGTCAAGACACACAGACGTCAAGACAGACGTCCAGACAGACATCCGGACAGACGTCCAGACAGACAAACATCAAGAAAGACGCTCATACAGACAGACGTCCAGACAGACGCCAAGACAGACAGACGTCAAGACAGACATCCAGACAGACGTCAAGACAGATGTTTACACAGACAGAGGTCAGGACAGACGTCCAGACCACAAGACGTCAGGACAGACGTCCAGACAGACAGACATCAAGACAGACATTCAGACAGACGTCCCGACAGACGTCAAGGCAGACGTCTAGACAGACAGACGTCAAGACATACGTCAAGACAGACGTCCAGGCATACGTAAAGACAGACAGACGTCCAGGCAGACAGACGTTAAGGCAGACGTCAAGGCAGATATCCAGACGTCCATACAGACGTCCATACAGACAGACGTCAAGACAGACGTCCAGACAGACAGATGTTAAGGCAGACGTCAAGGCAGATGTCCAGATAGACGTCCATACAGACAGACGTCCAGACAGACGTCAAGACAGACAGACGTCAGCACAGACGTCAAGACAGACGTCCAGACAAACAGACGTCAAGACAGACATCCAGACAGACGTCCAGACAGGCGTCCAGACAGATGTCAAGACAGACATCCGGTCAGAGGTCCAGACAGACGTCAAGACAAACGTCAGGACAGATGTCCACACAGACGTCAAGACAAACGTCCAGACAGACAGATGTCATGACAGACGTCCATACAGACAGACGTCCAGACAGACGTCAGGACAGACAACAAGACAGACGTCCAGACAGACGTCCATACAGAGAGACGTCCAGACAGATGTCAAGACAGACATCAAGACAGACGTCAAGAAAGACAGATGTCCAGACAGACAGACGTCAAGACAGATGTCAAGACAGCCGTCCAGACAGACAGATGTCAATACAGACGTCCATACAGACAGACGTCCAGACAGACATCAAGACTCATGTCAAGACAGATGTCCAGAGAGACAGACTACAAGACAGACATCCAGACAGACAGACGTCAAGACAGACATCCAGACAGAGAGACGTCAAGACAGATGTCCAAAAAGACGTCCAGACAGACAGACGTCAGGACAGACGTCCAGACAGACAGATGTCAAAACATACGTCAAAAAAAGACGTCCAGGCAGACGTCAAGACAGACGTCAAGACAGATGTCCAGACAGACAGACGTCAAGACAGACATCCAGACAGACGTCAAGACAAATGTTTAGAAAGACAGAGGTCAGGACAGACGTCAAGACCGACAGACGTCAGGACAGACGTCCAGACAGACAGACGTCAAGACATACGTCAAAACAGACGTCCAGGCATACGTCAAGACAGACAGACGTCCAGGCAGACAGACGTTTAGGCAGACGTCAAGGCAGATATCCAGACAGACGTCCATAAAGACAGACGTCCAGACAGACAGACGTCAAGACAGACGTCCAGACAGACAGACGTTAAGGCAGACGTCAAGGCAGATGTCCAGATAGATGTCCATACAGACAGACGTCCAGACAGACGTCAAGACAGACAGATGTCAAGACAGACGTCCAGACAAACAGACGTCAAGACAGACGTCCAGGCAGACGTCAAGACAGACGTCAAGACAGATGTCCAGACAGACAGACGTCAAGACAGACATCCAGACAGACGTCAAGACAGATGTTTAGAAAGACAGAGGTCAGGACAGACGTCAAGACCGACAGACGTCAGGACAGACGTCCAGACAGACAGACGTCATGACAGACAGACGTCAAGACAGACGATCCTACAGACGTCCCGACAGACGTCAAGGCAGACGTCCAGACAGACAGACGTCAAGACATACGTCAAGACAGACGTCCAGGCATACGTCAAGACAGACAGACGTCCAGGCAGACAGACGTTTAGGCAGACGTCAAGGCAGATATCCAGACAGACGTCCATAAAGACAGACGTCCAGACAGACAGACGTCAAGACAGACGTCCAGACAGACAGACGTTAAGGCAGACGTCAAGGCAGATGTCCAGATAGATGTCCATACAGACAGACGTCCAGACAGACGTCAAGACAGACAGATGTCAAGACAGACGTCCAGACAAACAGACGTCAAGACAGACGTCCAGATAGACGTCCAGACAGGCATCCATACAGACAGACGTCCAGACAGACGTCAAGACAGACGTCTAGACAGACAGATGTCAGGACAGACGTGAAGACTGACGTCCATAAAGACAAACGTCCAGACAGACGTCCATACAGGGAGACGTCCAGACAGATGTCAAGATAGACATCAAGACAGACGTCAAGAAAGACAGATGTCCAGACAGACAGACGTCAAGACAGATGTCCAGACAGACGTCCAGACAGACAGATGTCAATACAGACGTTCATACAGACAGACGTCCAGACAGACGTCAAGACTGACGTCAAAACAGATGTCCAGACAGACAGACGTCAAGACAGACGTCCAGACAGACGTCCAGACAGACAGACGTCAAGACAGACATCCAGACAGACAGACGTCAAGACAGATGTCCAGAAAGACGTCCAGACAGACCCACATCAAGACAGACGTCCAGACAGACGTCAAGGCAAAACGTCCATACAGACACACTCCAGACAGACGTCAAGACGGACAGACGTGAAGACAGATGTTTAGACAGACAGAGGTCAGGACAGACGTCCAGACAGACAGACGTCAGGACAGACATCCAGACACACAGACGTCATGACAGACAGCCATCATGACAGACGTCCAGACAGACAAACGTCAAGACAGACGTCCATACAGACAGACGCTCATACAGACCTCCAGAAAGATGTCAAGACAGACGTCCAGACAGACGTCAGGGCAGGCGTCCAGACAAACAGATGTCAAGACATACGTCAAGACAGACGTCCAGACAGACGTCAAGACGGATGTCCAGGCAGACGTCAAGACAGACAGACGTCTAGACAGACAGATGTCAAGACAGACGTCCAGACAGACAGACGTTAAGGCAGACGTCAAGGCAGACGTCCAGACAGACGTCCATACAGACAGACGTACAGACAGACGTCAAGACAGACAGACATCAAGACAGACGTCCAGACAGACGTCCAGACAGATGTCCAGACAAACAGACGTCAAGAGAGACGTCAAGACAGATGCCCAGACAGACGTCCAGAGAGACAAACGTCCAGACAGACGTCAAGAGAGACGTCCAGACAGACTCAAGACAGACGTCCGGTCAGAGGTCCAGACAGACGTAGAGACAAATGTCAGGACAGACATCCAGACAGATGTTAGGAATGACGTCCAGACAGACAGACGTCATCACAGACGTCCATACAGACAGGCGTCCAGACAGACATAAAGACAGACGTCCAGACAGACGTCAATACAGACGTCCAGACAGACGTGAAGACAAAGTTAAGACAGACGTCCATACAGACAGACGTCAAGACAGATGTCCATACAAACAGACGTTCATACAGACCTCCAGAAAAACGTCAAGACAGACGTCCAGGCAAACGTCAGGACAGACGTCAAGGCAGACGTCAAGAAAGACGTCTAGACAGACAGACGTCCAGACAGACGTCAGGACTGACAGACGTCCAGACAGACGTCACGACTGACAGACGTCCAGACAGACGTCAAGACAGACGTCCAGACACACATCAAGACAGATGTGAAGACAGATGTCATGACAGACGTCCAGACAGACAGACGTCCAGACTGAAAGACATCAAGACAGACGTCAAGACAGACGTCCCGACAGACTTCAAGGCAGACGTCCAGACAGACGTCAAGACAGACGTCTGGTCAGAGGTCCAAACAGACGTCAAGAGAAATATCAGGACAGACTTCCAGACAGACGTCAAGACAGACGTCAAAACAGATGTCCAGACAGACAGACATCAAGACAGACAGACGTCCAGGCAGACGTCCTGACAAACAGACGTCAAGACAGACGTCCAGGCAGACATACGTCAAGGCAGACGTCAAGGCAGACGTCTAGACAGACATCAAGACCGACGTCCAGACCGACGTCCATACAGACAGACGTCCAGACAGACGTCATGACAGACGTCCAGACAGACAGACATCAGGACAGACGTCAAGAAAGACGTCCCGACAGTACGTCAAGACAGACTTCCAGACAGGCAAACGTCAGCGCAGACATCCAGACAGACAGACGTCAAGACAGACGTCCAGACAGACGTCAAGGCAGACGTCCAGACAGATGTCCAGGCGTCCAGACAGACGTCCGCACAGACGTCCATAGAGACAAACGTCCAGACAGACGTCCAGACAGAGAGACCTCCATAGAGAGAGACATCCAGACAGACGTCAAGACAGACATCAAGAAAGACGTCAAGAAAGACAGACCTCTAGACAGACAGATGTCAAGACAGATATCCAGACAGACATCAAGACAGACGTCTAGACAGACAGACGTCAATACAGACGTCCATACAGACAGACGTTCAGACAGACGTCAAGACTGACGTCAGGAAAGACGTCCAGACAGACAGACGTCAAGACAGACGTCCAGACAGACAGACGTCAAGACAGACGTCCAGACAGACAGACGTCAAGACAGACGTCCAGACAGACAGACCTCAAGGCAGACGTCCAGTCAGACCGACATCAAGACAGACGTCAAGACAGACGTCAAGACAGATGTTTAGACAGACAGAGGTCAGGACAGACGTCCAGACAGACAGACGTCAGGACAGACGTCCAGACAGACAGACGTCATGACAGACAGACAACAAGACAGAAGTCCGGACAGATGTCCAGACAGACAAACGTCAAGAAAGACGTTCATACAGACAGACGTCCAGACAGATGCCAAGACAGACAGACGTCAAGACAGACAGACGTCCAGGCAGACAGACGTTAAGGCAGACGTCAAGGCAGATATCCAGACAGATGTCCATACAGACAGACGTCCAGACAGACAGACATCAAGACAAACGTCCAGACAGACAGACGTTAAGGCAGACGTCAAGGCAGATGTCCAGATAGACGTTCATACAGGCAGACGTCCAGATAGACGTCAAGACAGACGTCCAGACAAACAGACGTCAACACAGACGTCCAGATAGACGTCCAGACAGGCGTCCAGACAGATGTCAAGACAGACGTCCGGTCAGAGGTCCAGACAGGCGTCAAGACAAACGTCAGGACAGACGTCCACACAGACGTCAAGACAAACGTCCAGACAGGCAGACGTCCAGACAGACAAACGTCAAGAAAGACGTTCATACAGACAGACGTCCAGACAGACGCCAAGACAGACAGACGTCAGGACAGACATCCAGACAGACGTCAAGACACACATCAAGACAGATGTCAAGAAAGACGTCATGACAGACATTTAGACAGATGTCCAGACAGACAGACGTACAGACTGACAGACATCAAGACAGATGTCAAGACAGACGTCCCGACAGACATCAAGGCAGACGTCCAGACAGACAGACGTCAGGGCAGACGTCCAGACAGACAGACGTCAAGACAGACATCAAGACAAACAGACGTCATGACAGTCGTCAAGACAGACGCCCAGATAGACGTCCAGACAGACAAACCTCCAGCCAGACGTCAAGACAGACGTCCAGACAGACGCCAAGACAGACCGATGCCAAGACAGACAGACTTCCAGACAGATGTCAAGACAGAGGTTTAGACAGACAGAGGTCAGGACAGACGTCCAGACAGACAGACATCAGGACAGAGGTCCAGACAGACAGACGTCATGACAGACATTCAGACAGACGTCCAGACAGACGTCAAGACAGACGTCCAGATATCCGTCAGGACAGACGTCCAGACGGACGTCAGGAGAGACGTCCAGACAGACGTCAACATAGACGACCAGACAGACGTCCAGACAGACAGACGTCCAGACAGACGTCAAGACAGACGTCCGGTCAGAGGTCCAGACAGACGTTATAAAATATCATCATCAAACGCCGGAAGAAGAAGAAAGAAGACTGCTGCCTGGAGCGAGCGCGCGCTACTTCACTTCTTCCAATAAACCGTATTCGTTCGAAGCAGTCCCTGGTCTCGATCGTCTTAATAATGGTGCCGTGAACCAGGATACTACCTCCTCGTTGGCAAGAAAGGTCAACCTGCCACGGAACAGCAGAGAAGAAAACGGCGGAGGAGCAGAGAATCGACCTGGATCGAGCGACGAGACCACGGTGGACAGTACGAGCATCAGAACGAACGATTGACAAGTAAGGAGTCATTGTTAACCGCCTCAATATGAGCAAAGAAGTGATAACGAAGAAAAGGAAAGCGCTTCGCTCCCAGATCACGCGACTGATTAACGCAGCCGAGCAGCAAATTAATGATGGAGCTAACTGGGAGCAGCTCCTTACAACGCAAGCGCAGATTAAAGCAATAAGCGACAGTCTCAAGAGCGCGAACGAGCAAATGGAAAAGTTTCTAACAGAAGACAACGCCGAAGCTGAATTCGAAAGCGTCATAGACTACGACATGAAATTACCGACGATCTTATCTGCAATAGAAGTGAGACTTCGACCGCCTGAACAATCGGATTCAACCGATAGGGCAAGGCAGGTGACGCACTCAAGTACGGGACAAGAAGCAACGGAACTAGTTAAGCTACCAAAGCTCGAAATGATAAAGTTTGGGGGAAAAACTTTGGAGTGGAACCGTTTTTGGTCTCAGTACGAGTCGGCAGTTCACCTGAGACCGAACATGAGCAAGGGAAAGAAGTTCAATTACTTGTTAGCATCACTAACCGGAAAAGCTGCGGCTGCTATTGAAGGACTTCAGTACTCGGCAGAGGAAAATTATGATAACGCAATCAAAATACTGCAAAAAACGTTCGGCAATCGAAAACATTCCATTGAAATGCACATGAATGAGCTATTGAGTTTGGAGAAAGTGAGGTCTGTTCAAGATACCGATGACTTAAATAGGCTAGTACAGAGAGTGCAAGTTAACATATTGGCACTCAAGTCACTAAAAGTAGAAACTGGGAGCTATGCGCCGATGTTATTACCGGTATTGAAAAGAGCAATTCCACCAGAATTATCAGTGCAGTTCAAGTCAAAAGAGGCTATGAGAAACAGCTCAGCTTCAGAAAACGGCGAGCAAAACAACGCAACGGGAAAGGCGTGCGAGAAAAAGCTGGACAGGCTTATGTTATTCTTAAGAGAGCAAGCGGCTTTTCGTGAAGAGACACAACGTGAACAAGAGAGGATAACTGCAAAACCAAGAGAGAACCGCGGACAGATGCGCACAACTTCAAGCTTCTATAGCTCAGCGGACAGAATATGCTTATTCTGCAAGCAGAAATCCCACGCAACCGAAAACTGTCGTAGGAGCATTGCAATGAATGAAAAGAAAGCTATGCTTACCGAAAATAGAGCATGCTTCAGATGCACGCGACCAAACCACACTGCACGTATTTGCGAGGCCCAAGTAAAATGCAAGCAATGCAAGGGACGACATGCCACGTCAGTGTGTAGAACGGTGATGCAGAAAACAAGGGCAGAGCTGGTCTCAACAGCGCAAGCCGAAGCGACGACATCTACGCTACAAGCAACCGAAAATATCAAGCATAAGTTTGTGCTTTTGCAGACGGCTGTAGCGTGCGTAGAAGGAGAAACATGTGGCCGACATTGCCGTTTGTTATTAGACAGCGGAAGTCAACGTTCATTTATTGAAGCGGGATTAGCGAAAGAAATAAGTGCGAAGGTGTTGCGACAGGAAAGGCTGACGATTGGTTCATTTGGAGGAGACGAAAAGGTCAAACTAATGAACGTGGTGCAAGTGACTGTAGGATCACGAGAAACAAGCACGTTAACAGTGATTGAAGCGTTACAAGTCGACGTCATCTCGCACAGTTGTATACCCACTCCAACTAAGAAACTCAGCGAGAGAATGAAACTGCTAAATATGCAAGTGGCTGATGACAGGACCAAGACGACTGCAACAAATTCTGTAGAACTACTGGTCGGCTCAGACTATTATTGGGAATTTTTTTACTGGTAGAACTCAAAGAATCGAGGACAGACTGATGGCTGTAGAAACTATACTGGGATGGGTACTGCAAGGGCCGTCAGAGCAAAGCAAGACAAAACTAACACATAATCAAGCAGTCATGGTTCTGAAGGTCGAAGCTGCGGAGACAGAACTCCAGCAAGGACTACAGAAGTTCTGGAGCCTGGAGTCAATGGGGATCACAAGAAATAGTTTGGATAACACTGGAAATGAAGTGGTCGAAGAAATCGAGCGCAAGATTGTACAACAAAACGGTCGCTATCAAGTCAGCTTGCCATGGAAACAGGACGTAAACTTGGAAAGCAACAAGGAAAATGCGATAAAAAGACTACAGCAACTGACTAAAAGGCTGCAAAAAAATGAAGGCATGCTGTATCGCTACGACAAAGCTATATCAGAGTACATGGCATTAGGAGTCGCAGAAGAGGTCCAAGAGCCATCAGAACAGCCAAATGCACTTTGCTACTACATGCCACATCATGCGATCATTAGAGAGAACCGAGCCACAACAAAGGTTCGAGTAGTGTTTGACGCCTCATCACATTCTAGAAAAGGCATGTCTCTAAACGAGAACCTAGAGGCAGGACCCAATTTGAATGAGGACATGCTATCGCTGCTCATTAATTTCCGAAAAGAAAAGGTGGCGTTAGTTGGAGATGTTGAAAAGGCATTTCTACAAATCTCTATACATGAAGAGGATAGAGATGCAATGAGATTTCTGTGGTGGAAGCATGACGCTGAAGGAAGGTTAATGAATGAAATGCAAACATGGCGCATGACAAGAGTAACGTTCGGAACAACACCAAGCACGTTTATACTGGCAGATACAATTAAACACCATTTGAAACAAGTGGAACACCAGTTTCCTGATACGACAAGGACACTGCAGAAAGCGATCTACGTGGATGATGTCATTTTGGGAGCAGCAACGCTTGATGAAGCAGTTAAGTTGTACAAAGAGGCAAAGCAAGTGTTCAGAGAGGCAGCGATGAATTTGAGAAAATGGACGTCCAATGAAGAGCGAATAAACAAAATAATTGATGAAAACGAAAGAGACGATTCTCACATAGATATTCGATCTAGAGGATTTACAATGCTTCTGGGCTTGATATGGAAACACTCAAAGGACATGATTTGCTTCCCTATTGAAAAGTGGAATTTATTAACAGATACAACGCACTTGACAAAAAGGGCTGTGTTACAAATCACAGCAAAGATATTTGACCCACTCGGTTTGTTGTCGCCATTCACAGTACGTGCGAAAATAGGACTGCAGAGACTGTGGAAAATGAACGTAACGTGGGACGACCAGCTCCCTAAAGATGAATGCGACAAATGGAGGAACCTTACGTCTGAAGCGGAGGTTTTTCGAGTTCTAGAAATCCCACGATGCTACGCAAGCAAGAATCAACCAGTACAAGCATACAAGCTGCATGTATTTGCCGACGCAAGTCCATTAGCATACGGAGCGGCAGCATACTTGATAGCAGTATACCACGATGGAAGCAAAGAATCAAGGCTAGTAGCAGCAAAAAGCCGCGTAGCTCCAATTAAAGAGCTGACATTGGCGCGACTTGAACTGATGGCAGCGGTGGTAGCATCAAGATTATGCGACTACATCAAAGGTCACTTCAACGAAAGCTTTCAGGAAATACACTGCTGGACGGACTCGATGATTGTGCTGCACTAGATCAAGGGAACAAGCAAAAGAGATCAGTTTGTTGCCAACAGAATCGCAGAAATTAGAGAAAAAAACACTTCAAGCAAGCTGGTCATTCGTTCAAAGTGAAGACAACCCTGCTGACCTACTTACACGAGGAATAAGCGCAAAGGCATTGATAACGTCAAAGTTATGGTGGAATGGTCCCGAATGGATATCATCACTGGAAAAGAACTTAGTAAGCATAATTGGCACAAATACAGACGTGGAAGACCAGCATAAAACACAATGTCACCATGCATGGAAAGATCCGAAATTGCGCCAATCTTGGAAATCGAAAGGTATTCATCATACGGACGGCTTATAAGAGTGACAGCATGGGTGTTCAGATTCATAAACAACACAAGAAAGGAAAATCACAAAGGGCCGTTGACAGGAAAAGAGGTAACAAATGCAGAGAAATACTGGATAAGACAGACCCAAATATTACTGAGACAAACAAAGGGTGAGGCCTATTCAAACGATCGATCATTTGAAATTAATGGACACGAAGTCTACCTTGATGACGATGGAATTATCAGACAGAAAGGACGACTGCAGTGCAGCCAAGAATTCAACAAGCACGTAATAGTAATTCCAAAGGATGAACATTTCACGGAACTGCTAATACGTCACGTGCATAAAATGGTATCACACGGAGGAGTTCAAGTGACGCTAGCGCAACTTCGAACTAAGTTCTGGATATTGCAGGGTAGACAAGCAGTGAAAAGAGTTCTAAACAAATGTGTCGTCTGCAAGAGGCATAACTCCAGACCGGCGACTCAAGACATACCTCCACTTCCGGCAGACAGAGTCACTGAAGCAGAGCCATTCAAAGTTACGGGAGTTGACTTCACAAGACCTCTTTACGCAAAGGACAAGTACCAGATTGTGAAGCAATATGTACTGATATTCACCTGCGCGGTAACAAGAGGAGTACACTTGGAAGTTACCAACGATTTGTCATCGTCGAGGTTTTTACAAGCATTTCGACGATTTACAGCTCGAAGGGGAATACCAGCCGTAATATACTCGGACAACGCCAAAACATTTATAAAAGCTGGAAAGGAAATCAACAGAATACTCGAAACAATTAAAAACGAGGTCTTAAAGAATTACTGCAGTGGCCAACAAATTAAATGGAAAACAATAGCCGAGTGCGCGCCATGGTGGGGAGGATTTTACGAGCGCCTCATAAGAAGCTTGACTTCGATGCGAAAAATAATATCGAAAAGCACAGCTTCGGTGGAGGAGCTACGCACTATTGTAGCAGAAGTTGAAGGAACACTCAACAATCGACCATTGACTTACGTATACGGAGAACCTGATGAGCCAATGCCACTAACGCCGGCAGACATCATAGGTTGACGGCGACAGCTTCAAGACGGACAAGCAAGACTATACAACGGTGACATTGAAGACGCATGGCGACGCAGATGCAAACTCGTGCGCACTTGGTGGAAAACATGGCATCAAGAATATATCAAGGAAATAGGAGCTACGGTCAAAGCCAAGACACGGCAAGCAAAACCACTCTCACCGGGTGACATCGTGTTGGTTGAGGACAAGGCTCCAAGAACATTTTGGAAAATGTGCCGGATTGAAAAGCTCTACCCTGGGCGAGACGGAATCGCAAGAGCTTGTCTCCTTCGCACAGGCAAAAAAGAGCTTCTAAGAAGATCGGTGAACCACATATACCCAATGGAAGGTTGTTTCAAATAGCCCGCCAGAGCTTATCACATTTCATCTTGGGCGGGCGGGAGCCTATAAAATATCATCATCAAACGCCGGAAGAAGAAGAAAGAAGACTGCTGCCTGGAGCGAGCGCGCGCTACTTCACTTCTTCCAATAAACCGTATTCGTTCGAAGCAGTCCCTGGTCTCGATCGTCTTAATAGACGTCAAGACAAAAGTCCATACAGATGTCAATACAGACGTCCAGACAGACGTCCAGACACACAGACGTAAAGACAGACGTCCATACTGGCAGACGTCCAGACAGACGTCAAGACAGACGTCCATACAGGTAGACGTCATGACAGACAGACGTCCAGACAGACGTCAAGACAGACAGATGTTCAGACAGACAGACGTCAAGACAGACGTCCAGACAGACGTCCAGACACAGACGTCAAGACAGACGTCCGGACAGACAGACGTCAAGACAGACGTCAGGACAGACGTCAGGACAAACGTCCAGACAGACTGACGTCAAGACAGACGTCCAGACAGGCAGACGTAGAGACAGACGTCCAGACAGACAGACGTGAAGACAGACGTCCAGACATACAGACGTCAAGACAGACGTCAGGACAGACGTCCAGACAGACATCAAGACAGACGTCAAGACAGACGACCAGACAGACGTCCAGACAGACAGACGTCCAGACAGACATCAAGACAGACGTCCGGTCAGACATCAAGACAGACAATCCGGTCAGAGGTCCAGACAGACGTCAAGACAAACGTCAGGACAGACATCCAGACAGATGTTAGGAATGACGTCCAGACAGACAGACGTCATGACAGATGTCCATACAGACAGGCGTCCAGACAGACGTCTTTGCAGACGTCCAGACAGACGTCAATACAGACGTCCAGACAGACGTGAAGACAAACGTTAAGACAGACGTCCATATAGACAGACATCAAGACAGACGTCCATACAGACAGACGTTCATACAGACGTCCAGAAAGACGTCAAGACAGACGTCCAGGCAGACGTCAGGACAGACGTCAAGGCAGACGTCAAGAGAGACGTCTAGACAGACAGACGTCCAGACAGACGTCAGGACTGACAGACGTCCAGACAGACGTCAAGATAGACGTCAAGACACACATCAAGACAGATGTGAAGACAGACGTCATGACAGACGTCCAGACAGACGTCCAGACAGACAGACGTCAGCGCAGAAGTCCATACAGACAGACGTTCATACAGACGTCCAGAATGACGTCAAGACAGACGTCCAGGCAGACGTCAGGGCAGATGTCCAGGCAGACGTCAAGAAAGACGTCTAACAGACAGACGTCAGGACTGATAGACGTCCAGACAGACGTCAAGACAGACGTCAAGAGAGACGTCCAGACGCACATCAAGACAGATGTCAAGACAGACGTCTTGACAGACGTTCAGACAGACGTCCAGACAGACAGACGTCCAGACTGACAGACATCAAGACAGACGTCCCGACAGACATCAAGGCTCCAGACAGACAGACGTCAGGGCAGACGTCCAGACAGACAGACGTCAAGACAGACAGACGTCAAGACAGATGTCAAGACAAACAGACGTCAAGACAGGCGCCCAGACAAACGTCCAGACAGACAAACCTCCAGACAGATGTCAAGACAGATGTCAAGACAGACGTCCAGACAGACAGAGGTCTAGACAGATGTCCAGGCAGACGTCAAGACAGACAGATGCCAAGACAGACGTCCGGACAGACAGACGTCAAAACAGACGTCAGGACAGGCGTCCATACAGACAAACGTCAAGACAGACGCCAAGACAGACGCCAAGACAGACAGACTTCCAGACAGACGTCAAGACAGAGGTTTAGACAGACAGAGGTCAGGACAGACGTCCAGACAGCAGACATTAGGACAGACGTCCAGATAGACAGACGTCATTACAGACGTTCAGACAGACGTCCAGACAGACGTCAGGACAGACGTCCAGACAGACGTCAGGAGAGACGTCCAGACAGACGTCAAGACAGACGTTCAGACAGCCGTCCACACAGACAGACATCAAGACAGACGTAGAGACAGACAGACGTCAAGACAGACGTCCCGACAGACAGACGTCAAGACAGACGTCCGGACAGACAGACGTCAGGACAGACAGACGTCAGGACAGACGTCAGGACAAACGTCGAGGACAGACAGACGTCAAGACAGACGTCCAGACAGGCAGACGTCAAGACAGACGTCCAGACAGACGTGAAGACAGACGTCCAGACATACAGACCTCAAGACAGACGTCCGGACAGACGTCTAGACAGACGTCAAGACAGATGTCAAGACAGACTACCAGACAGACGTGCAGACAGATGTCAAGACAGACGTCCGGTCAGAGGTCCAGACAGACGTCAAGAGAAACGTCAGGACAGACGTCCAGACAGACGTCAAGACAGACGTCCAGACAAACAGACGTCATGACAGACGTCAATACAGACAGACGTCCATACAGACGTCAATGCAGACGTCAAGACAGACGTCCAGACAGACAGACATCAAGACAGACGTCCATACAGGCAGACGTCCATACAGACAGACGTCCAGACAGACATCAAGACAGACGTCCGGACAGACAGACGTCCTGACAGACGTCAAGCCAGACGTCAAGAGAAACGTGCATACAGACGTCCAGACGGACGTCCATACCGACAAACGTCCAGACAGACGTCAAGAAAGATGTCTAGACAGACAGATGTCAAGACAGACGTCAAGACTTACGTCCATACAGACAAACCTCCAGACTGATGTCCAGACAGACAGATGTCCATAGAGAGAGACGTCCAGACAGACGTCAAGACAGACATCAAGAAAGACGTCAAGAAAGACAGACGTCCAGACAGACAGATGTTAAGACTGATGTCCAGACAGACATCAAGACAGGCGTCCAGACAGACAGACGTCAATACAGACGTCCATACAGACAGACCTCCTGACAGACGTCAAGACTGATGTCAAGACAGACGTCCAGACAGACAGTCGTCAAGACAGACGTCCAGACAGAAAGACGTCAAGTAGGCGTCCAGACAGACATCCAGACAGACGTCAAGAGAGATGTTCAGACAGACAGAGGTCAGGACAGAAGTCCAGACAGACAGACGTCAGGACAGACGTCCAGACAGACAGATGCCAAGAGAATCGTCAAGCCAGACGTCCAGGCAGACATCAAGACAGACGTCAAGACAGATGTCCAGACAGACAGACGTTAAGGCAGACGTCAAGGCAGACGTCCAGACAGACGTCCATAGAGACAGATGTCCAGACAGACGTCAAGAGAGACAGATGTCAAGACAGACGTCCAGACAGACGTCAAGACAGACAGACGTCAAGACAGACGTCCAGACAAAGGCAGACGTCAAGGCAGACGTCCAGACAGACGTCCATAGAGACAGACGTCCAGACAGACGTCAAGAGAGACAGATGTCAAGACAGACGTCCAGACAGACGTCAAGACAGACGTCCAGACAAACAGACATCAAGGACAGACACCCAGACAGACGTCTGGTCAGAGGTCCAGACACACGTCAAGACAAACGTCAAGACAGACGTCCAGACAGACAGACGTCAAGACAAATGTCAAGACAGACGTCCATACAAACAGACGTCCAGACAGACGTCCAGACAGACGTCCAGACAGACGTCTAGACAGACAGATGTCAAGACAGACGTCAAGACTGACGTCCATACGGCCAATTGTCCAGACAGACGTCAAGACGGACAGACGTCCATACAGAGAGACGTCCAGACAGACGTCAAGACAGACATCAAGACTGACGTCAAGACAGACAGATATCCAGACAGACAGATGTCAAGACAGACGTCCAGACAGACGTCAAGACAGACGTCCAGACCGACAGACGTCAAGATAGACATCAAGAGAGACACAGGACAGACATCCAGACAGACAGACGTTAAGACAGACGTCCAGACAGACAAACGTCATGAAAGACGTTCATACAGACAGGCGTCCAGACAGACGCCAAGAGAGACAGACGTCAAAACTGACGTCCAGACAGATGTCAAGACAGATGTTTAGATAGACAGAGGTCAGGACAGACGTCCAGACAGACATACGTCAGGACAGACGTCCAGACAGACAGACGTCTTGACAGACAGACGTTCAGACAGACGTCCAGACAGACATCAAGACAGATGTCAAGACAGACGTCAAGACAGACGTCGTGACAGACGTCAAGGCAGACGTCCAGACAGATAGACGTCAAGACATACGTCAATACGGACATCAAGGTAGACGTCAATACAGACGTCCGGAGAGACGTCCAGACAAACAGTCGTCAAGACAGACGTCCTGTCAGAGGTCCAGACAGACGTCAAGACAAACGTCAGGACAGACGTCCACACAGACGTCTGTCCTGACGTTCTGTGACAGACGTCCACACAGACGTCTGTCACAGAACGAGCGCTAAAAACGGGCGCGCCGCCAAATTCTTGCGATAACGGGCGGGAGAAACGCCGCGAGGTCAAAAGAAAAAAAAGGAAAGCAAACGTCCAAGGCTCCCCGGGCGCGCGCTCTCCCCTCCGAAGCGTGGCTTCGCCGACGAACCTCCTCACCCCACATCGGCGGCCCAGCAAGCCCGCGATTTTTCTAGAACGAAAGGGGCGTGGTCATACCGAGTTGAATCATCCTCCGGGGAGGGCAGTCGAACCATCTCGCGCCTCTCCCCAGCTTTCGCTGCGTATCGCGCCGACGAAAAGACGAGAACCGTCTGGAATGTCGCGCGCAAGGTATTTAACCGAGCAGCCGAGATGAGAGATCAGGAGGAGACGGAAAGTGAGCGCCAGAGCGCGTAGGGATTCCGCCGTGTAGTCGGCGAAGGTTTTGGTCCGGTAGGGACGAAGCCGGAGATGAAGAGGATTTCCACCTGAGGGGTGAAGGCTCAAGCTACAGGCAAGAGCGTGTGTTTACCGCTATCGAGCGAAGAAGCATGGCAACAGCTGCGGGTGTGAAGCCGACGTGTTCCGGCGAAGAAGTTGAAGTTTAAAGAGTGGCCAATACAAGACAGAAGGTTTCCTGGAAGAGAAACTTCGAGGGCTGTGGAACGACAACAACGCTGGACTTTGAGTGAGTGATTCTCGGAAGAGTATCATCTACACTTTGGTTCCAAGAACTTTGGACTGAATAGGTTTTCTATCTCTTTAGTCTTTAAGTGTCTTGGTTGTTCAATGCATGCGACTGCATTGTAGTGCGTATTGTTGTCCGTGTCCGTTGTTTCAAGTGTGGCTGATTGTATTGTGTAGTACGTTGATTGATTGGTTTGATTGGTGACATATTGTATGCAACTATTGTGGAGTGTGCATTTTTGTGTATTGTTTTCGATCTGCCATATTGAGAATATAATTTTGTTTGTTTATCAACTCTCGGCTCTGACTTGTTCTTTGGGCCACAGCCGGCGTCTGCTGGCGCACCAATAAGGACCACTTCTAAATTGTTCACGCTTTCATGGTGCGGTTCGGGGGGCCGATACTTCGGCTCTTGAATTATCCCGGCGATCGCCTCCCTAATAACGGGACCGGTGTGGACAATTAATCTGGCGTCCGCGACAGGACCTTTTGGCGCACAGTGTGTCCAAAGTAGTGAGAAAGAGTCTCGAGTTTGTTGATAGTGCTATCGGAACGATTTTGTGTGTTGTTCAGTGTTCCGTTAACGAGTGCAGGGAGTGTTTCCGATAGACTGATTTAGGCAGATACTTTTTGCACGCGGCAAGGTTTTATTTGCGAGTTGCGAGACACAATGGATCTCGAAAGTTAGTTGCGCTTGGTGAGAAGATGGTCTTTCCGGCGCCGAACTACGGGAAATGGGTAAGCCAGAAGGAGAAAGAGGCGGTGGAGAGAGAAAGGTTGGCAGCTGAGAGAGCCAAGGAAGAAAAAGCAGCTGAGTTGGAACGAGAGAGGTTGGCGGTCGAAAGAGCCATGCAGAAAAAGAAGCTGAGTTGGAACGAAGAGGTTGGCAGCTGAAAGAATGAAGAGAAGAAAGCAAAGGAGCGACAGCTGAAAGAAGAAAGAGAGAAGCAATTGAAGTTGGAGCTGGAAGAGAGAAGTTGGCAGCCGAAAGGGCGAGAGAAGAAAGAGAAGCAGGAGATGGCTGAAAGGGAACGGCAGCGGCAGCACGAGATGGAACTCGAGCGGCTCCGTTTGCAACAGCGAAGTGAAACTCCCGTCCAAGCTAGAGTTGAAAGCAGCGAACGGGAAGATCACGGCTTCCGCTTGAACCCAAGCAAGCTGCTCGTAGCGTTTGATGAAAGGAAGGACGACCTAGACGCGTACCTCCACATTTGAGACGATTGCGAGGAGCCAGAATTGGCCGGAACAGCAATGGGCAACTGCTTTGAGTACTTGCTTGAGTGGTGAAGCGCTCAGTGTGTACGGTAGGCTGACGCCGACCGATGCAGCCAACTACGCAAAGGTGAAAGCGCTTTGCTGAAGCGATTTAGATTCACTGTGGAAGGATTCCGGGACAGATTTCGGACAGGAAAGCCAGCTGACGGTGAGACGGCTACGCAGTATGCGCCCGACTTTGCCATTATTTCGACAGATGGATTGAACTTTCAGGGACAGCGCAGGGTACGATGAGCTTAGAGAGCTGCTAATTAGAGAACAATTTCTTACTAGTTGCCACCGAAGCCTGTCACTGTACTTCAAAGAGAGGAAGGCTTGACTCACTTGAAGACCTGCTTGAATTGGCTGATCAATTCTTGAAGCGCAAGGTGGCACTAATTTGGCCAAGGTCAAGAAGGATTGTCCCGATGATTCGAAGAAATTGGCTCCCGAAGAAAAGAAATCG
>WOVY01007738.1:0-23950 GCA_013436015.1 Rhipicephalus annulatus | reverse complement strand
TTCTGTTATCGTCAGATGTTACAATATTTACACCTTCACAGTTGGCATTAATGATTTATTGATGTAAGCAAGGCTACTGTATTTTTTTTCTTTCACTGTGCCTTCCTGCATGGATTCCTGTGAAGGGATAGTAGGATGCCTGGTTCATCGCACTGCTCATTCTTCACTTTAAAATTATGGCTCATAGCAGAACTGTGAAAAGTCTGAGTAGGGTACAATGTTGGTGTGTGACTATTCATGGAACTGCCACTTCATTTTCATTTTAGTATTTCGTCCTATAAACAATAAAAGTTCAGCCTTTGTCTAGATGCTTTGCATTTTCCTAAAAGGACACTGTAGATTACAGCAGCCAAATACAGATGCTGCATAAATGTTAAACAACTGGAAATGTTTCACTATGCTTGTCTGTATTCGGCAGCGGTAGCCGTCAGATTCCCAATCCTCATAGCTTCATAGCGTTGAAAAGACTACAGTAGCAATGCATCATAGTGGCTAGCTTATTGCAGTCACCATGAAAAAAGACACGTAATTTTTTGAGGAACTTTAGAAGGTCAATCGATAATGAGAAAAAAATATTTTAAATTCAGACACTAGCATAAACAGCTGGGTTCAATTTCACGATACACTTTTACGGTAGCGGCACAAACTATATTGACGGGCACGGCCCTGAAACATAAGAGGTAGGTTATTGAGAACTAAAAAAGAAACAACGAGCCCTTAAAATTTCCACTTTCTTTATTCAAAGGGTAGGCCAATGTTTACACATTTTTCCAAGAACACTAAACCTAATCTATGAAAATATGAAAACGTGCAAACTGCCAAAAAAATGGCGACTCTGTACTCAGTAATATTCTGTCTGCAGATTAGAAATCATGCCATTTTGTAGTGAAGAGGAATGCCCACTACAGGAGGGGCATTCAATACGTTGGCGCGAGGCGAGAGGTAGGACTGCACTGGTTGCTTCTGTGACGGACGCCCCGTATGCCGAGCACCTCCACCAAAAATAATGTAAATGCAAGGCGAAAAGAGGTAGCAGCGTCGGACAGAAGCAGCAAGAGCTGCCCGGGGGGTTATACGGGCATCGCCGCAGCAGCAACCAGGCCGGCCAGTGCTAGCTCGGCCGCCACGCGCACCAACTCGTGTCGGATGTTGCTGCTCAGTAGGGCATTCCTGCTTCACTACACTACCAATAAATGCATTTAAAACGCACTGGATCTAGAGCTTTGTTTTCCGGGACCTCTGTATTTGTAGGAGCCCCTTCCACGTTTGTAATGCTCATAACTTTTGAGCTTATTTCTACTGTGAAGACGGTTGCCCGTCAGTCAGGATTTCCGGGAATTTGTTGGCAGCCCATGACAGTAGTTGTGCAACCGGCCAAAAACGTTTTCTCAACACGGATGGTCTTTAGCCGATGTTGACCTGCATAAAACAGCCACAAGTGGTAGGTTGTTATATCGCCAGTTATAGTTTTGAGTGATACACAAAGATGTTGCTACCATCATGAAATAGAATGAATTAGATTTCGAATAGAATGATTCACTCAGAAATAAGTACTGGCATTGAGTGGTCACACAAATTCTAATTGATTGCCCAAAAATAGGGAAAAACCAGGGACTAAATAAAGAAAATATAGGATACTGAATTGAACATACACAAACTCTCAATAAACGAAACCTGAAGGGACCGGAAAAGTATGTTTGATCTAACACGACTTTCAATTACTGAGGTGCGAACAGGGTGCAGCATTCAAATATGTAATCAACAATGTCTGAAACAGTTGTCTGTTTCATCAGCAGTTCAATTTAACAGATTTACATTTACTGAGTTCACGTATTGGACCCTGTAAATTTTCATTAGATGTATATTTTACCCTACACCTCAACACTTTTGATTTTTGGGGTGGCAATATTACTCATGGTGCGCTCCACTGAAAGCTCATACAGCATATCGATGTCAAAAAAATTGTAATCATGCACATTTCCTACGATGTCTTTATGACACTTCAGCATAATGTAGAAAAGTACTAACAAAAGGCTTATATTTCATGCTTTTTGTCATTGATATTCCATGTAAAATAAGCCGGGACTTGATTAAAGCAAACATCACAAAGAAAATTGGTTCTTTATACTTTCTTGGTCACTGCTAACGTATTACCTACCATATTGTGTATGATGTCATAGTTTACTGGCCTTTTAGGCCCAAGCCCAGGGTTGGCAGCTATTAGGTGGGTGATATAATGCTATATAGCGTACTAAACAGTGTTCTTGCTTGGTTCGTTTTGTGGTTTGTATTCTGAAAATACATGCTTACTACTAAAACTGCATTTCTGAGGTGTTGAGAGCTTTGTACTATTTTGAAGTAGATTGAGGAGGAAACATCTGATAAAGGTGTGCAGCAACTAATTTTTTTCTTCTTGACTCATGCTATCTTGGCTGAATGCGTCCAAACGGTTTCAGTTGCATGTCGCCCAATCTGAGAACATCAAATTTAGGAGATTTGGAAAAGTGTGTTACAACGGAGGCATGATAACAAAAAGTGGCCAATTTTATTGTTCTCGCAACCACAGAAACCAGAAATTATCTGGGTTTTACTTCCCGATACCATCATATTGTTAGAGAGGACACCGTAATGGAGGGCTTCGGGAAACTTTACCTTCATGCGAATTCTGCCAAACACAGCCAGGATGGAATATGCGACTTTTGGGTAAGCAGCCGAGCACCGTAATACTGCTACACCACCACAATGGATGTCACAGACCGCTCGAATGATAGCCAGTGTAAGTTTTTAGATATTTACAATAATTACTGGGTACTGGAATTCATGGTGCACGCACAAGTGTGTAGCTATACAGCAAACTTATGTGTCACCTTCCAGCTTGTAGTCCCTTCTTAATATTGGTAACCTTCGACATGACAATAAGACGCAGCTGCAAAGTTACTACTCAAGTTAAATATTTGTTTTAAATCACATGTAAAAGTGACAAAAAAACTGTATGAGACACAGCCTAGAAGAACAGCCTTAAAGGTGGATAATGTAGTTATTCACTTTGCCGTATGGCTTCCGATTCTTTCACGCACATCGAATCATTTCTGAGAATACAACATCTGTATTATTCATTCCTGCTCAGTTTTGTACTGTTATGAGACCAAAAAGTTTGCACGCTAAGAAGCGGTGCTGCCTCACATGCATGCATCACAGCTTGAGAAGTTTTACTAGTGGCAGTGGAGTGCCCACATCTACAGTAAATCACCACACATGAACACGAAATGCTCTGAGGCTCACCCCCCGCAGTTTGCAGAATGTTTGTGCGGGCAGCTTCATATCACCGCAGATACAAAATTCTGATTATAAATGTTGCCATTTTCATCAATACACACTCCAGCTGGAAAGTTCTCCGTTGCAACAAAGAAAACAGGGACTATAAAAGTGGCAGTCAGTCCCTTTAGAAAGCATTCTGTACGCTACAGACCAAAGACAAGCAAAGTTTGAAACATTTCCCAATTATTTTTTTTTGTGTGCTTCAGAATGTATTTGGGAAGAGTCAAGATTATGCCTGTACAATCAAAGGACTGTTTTAAATTCAGCAGTCCCTGGACGAATCATCAGAATTGGTGACTTTCTCAGGGACTCTGTGACAATATCATTTAGAAATTCGACCAAAGTCATTTCAGCGCAGCATCAGAAGCATCTAAAACCCAACAACTTCATGCAAAAAAGTTTGTTATATTAGCGGAGTAGTTTGCCCCACGTTTAGCAAAATCAACATAGTTATTTATGTTTATTTATATTGTTCCACAATGTTCAACTGAATTATTGGTCTGTTTTTGTTTTCGCAGACATCACTGAGTTTAATTAGTCTCATGACTTGCAGCTGATGAATAATTATCAGCCACTCCTTCTTAATGTACTATGTCTAAATTGAATGCAACGCAAGAGGAGACTTCCACTGCATCCAGAAAGAAAAACTAAAACATTGATATTAAAATGCAATGTGAGGGCCAACCTTAGGTCCCTAAATTTCAAAAAGAGCTCAATATAGATAACTTAGTTGAATCAGGCTTCGTTTGATGCTTTCAGTACAGTATTGGCAAGCGCAAGCTATGTAAATTCCACACGCGCTTTGTTGCAATTGAAAAGCAACTGCTTACACAGCTTAGTGCTTTAAGGACAATGGACGTCGTCGCTGTGCGACGCAGTGCCTGTGATAGGTCGGCAAAAGAAAGTGAAACTCACTCACACGCACTCAAGAAATATGTCGCAGGTTATGATAATAATATTTTCATCAACCTGGCTCACTCAACCTCACACTCGCCAAATTTTTCCTAAGCCAAACACACTCGTGCTCCCGCTTTCTAAGATTTCCTTCAACCCTTTTCACTCATACTAAGCCTATTATTTATAAGGCTCCTTAGCTTGAACTGTACTTGTCACCGCCCTCAATGCAGCATGTTTGAAAATGCGTCTGTGCGTTTGTGCTGCCTTGGAAGAGCCCACAGCAGTGCATTCCTAACACGTTCATGCTGCATTGAAGGCGACGGCAAGTAAAGTTCAAGCCAAGTAGCGTTTATGAATACAAGGGGTAAGACCCACCAAAATATTACACCCTCGGACTCCTTCAGGCTCGCACCTTTATCTGAGTGAGTCGACTCATAGGTTCACCAGCTATTAGGCCCGAGAACAAACACTGACGTCACTGCAGTCGTAGCAAAGTGACGTCATGGCAAGGACTCGCCTGCTTCGCCACCAGCGCATGCCGACGGTCTCTTCTTTCTGCACCCGCCGTGTACCCGCTCTTCAGCGATACGGCAGTGATCTCTTCTCGATTTCAAGTAATTAAATCAGTAAGGTAAAAACTAAAGGTATTTATTACCGTTAAAAGTTAACTAAGCTGCAGAAAATATCGATCAATTTTGAAAATGAAGGTGCAGGACAGTGAGACATTAGTAGTTTTCACCATGCACGTACTCGACGAAATCATGCTAAGAAAGCATTCGTGCAACATGGGTCTGCCTTTATGACATATTGGCATAGACTACAGGAGTAACTGTTTGTGCAAAAGTATTACAAATGAAATCAGGACGCTTTCCGTTTCCTCACAGCATTGCGGTATGCAGTGCATGTAATGTCTGCCTTTGCAAATAATATAGCTCATTTGACTGTATTCCACCTTAGAATGCAGGAAACGTTACATGGATCTGTCTTTGATACACAATTGCTTATATTGGCGAGGAAACAAAAAGGAACGCTGCAAACCACAAAAGGGTTCCTGGAGTTCTGAGACGTCGGATCTCATTTACTCTCAACAGTCGTCAGGATTACGTAGTTGCATACAATGATTTAAGCGAATAGTTGACTCTATCAACTACCACGTCATATATTGCGATGTTCACCTCACGTAGAGGCACTGCTGGTAGCAATCGTTTGAAAAACAGATGCCGGAATGTCGAAATGAACTGTTTCGATGGCGCACACCGCATCGTGGTCCACGTAATTATGAAGGCCCTTTGCCTGAATGAAGTGACGATTGGTTTCACGCATCATCATTATATACAGATTGAAGTTTTTCTGGGCTAATCAACCGTAAAAAAATTTATTCGTCAGGTGGCTCTCTAAACTGGTACTGGCAATTGTGACAGCACAGTTGCTAGGATTGTTGCACGTAGACAATACCTGATATCAGTAGCAGTTTCTGCGACTAACCTCAGCTTGTTTTTCTAGCGAAACAAAGCACTAAAATCATTCCCAAAAAACAAGAACGTAATTGACGTGACAAAATATGAGCAACTACACACTAGAAAATCTAACGCAACAGCTGCGGCGGTATTCTTGGGCAAGCGCATTCGACAAGTTTTGTGACACTCGACACTAACTTAAGCACGTGCCCATAGAAAAAAAAAAACACTGCCAGCAGTTACGCCGATGTGTCCGATACAAATACCGATAGCAGAAGCGAAACATTACATCTTTTTAAAGGAAATCGCCCATGAACAACGCAACCTGGAATGCAGGTTCACTGTCATATACGTTTCGGAAGCATGATAAATTGCGAGGCTCGCTGTGAGGAATTGTGATCACCTTGCATTTTCGAATCTGCTGCACTTGCATAATCTTGGGATCACCCCCGTCGGAGTGTGGCCTCCAGGTCCGAGAATCGAACCAATCTTCTAGATAAGCAGCGCGACAACATAATAAACTTCATCAAAGCGTGTACGCTGCAGCGCAGGCACCATTGGCGATTCTACTGAAAGTAAAAATGGTTAGGTGTTCATTGTTTTGCCAGCCACATCATCGATGCTGCGTTAGTCGTTTATTTTAAGCTTGAGACAACAAAACTGAACGCTGGCAGCGCAACGGCGTTTCGAAGCGAGCGCGTGTCACGTTTACGTACGCCAAAGCAAGATTCGAAGAGTCCGTGCCCGTGACGTCATGTAAGATTCCCACCAGGCTGCGCGACTCCAACTTCTCGGGGCTAATAGCACCTGCTCTGATAGCTTATGGACAAAGTGACAGACTCCCGAATCTCTAGCATCAGGTTTTTATAATTAGTTGAACTTCTTCGCCCGAAATCTACCTAAAACGTTAGACCAATAAAAGGCTTAGTGTTTATTTTTCACACGTTCTCCAAGATGAGAACGTGCCACAAGGACAAGCAGAGCCTACACACCAGTATACTGTGAAACCGTATATTTAACAAATCCCCCCGGCCACTGGAACTGTATAACTGGTGTCAAATTTTGCGGGCACGTTGTGTAATATTAAATCTAGTGTGCCCTGCATGAACCCTTCTGTAAGTCAATGACAATGAAAATTACCTATCATTTTGTAAATCTAGCAAACTAATGAGATGACCTATTCAAAAACGTGCTAATAGTCTATGTAATAATAGTACAACCACGGCTTAGGGATAGACTATCATCCTACAAAAGGGCGTAAATCTACACAGATTGCTAACTCATAAACGTTAACACCTATTTTTCCTCGATCTAAAATATATTTTTGCTCAACATAATGATGTAATATAACATTTTAGGCAAGTATCAGCAGAAGGTATGATATGAGCAGTAGGGTTAGTAGTAATTGTTTTGGTTTGCACGGGTACGCCCTGCACCTGCCACATTGTCACACCGGCCACCCCAAACTTTTAAGCCACAGACAGCCACAGATCCAGTATTTACCATTTAAACTGTCTATAAATAGTTGACTGCTGGAATAAACTCTGCTCAAACTTGATGTTTCAACTAAAAACGATTTGTATAATGTGATAACTCCCTTTATAACTGCAGTTTTGGCTTCCACCGTCCCTCTCAACCATAACCACCCAATTCGAAAGCCTCGTCATTTTGTTCAGTACAAGCAGGCAGAGCCTTCAGCCTCAAATAAATTGTGCTACATGCAAGCTCCTATGTATTTCACGTGCCATGAGCTGTTTCTATGAAGCAAAGCATTCCACAAGGAGTTCGCTGCAAAGTCACGGTGCTGCAGTTTACTGAACACACACTTGAATTTTTAGGTGGATATTAACAAGATTGCGTGCATGTATATGCAGCTGGGCAAGGTGGTCGCTGCATACAGCATTGCATTGCGACCATTTAGGTATAAAAAGTTCACAAACTATCTTGTTTCACCAGTGAATCAACGGAGTAGTCATGAAATGACAACGCACGTGTTATTACTTTGAAGTTTTTCTTTCGCTGCACTGACCCATCTGGTTCAGTGACCAAAAAAAAGGCAGTCTTATTTTATTTATTTATTTATTTATCAGATACTGCCGGCTGCCTTTTGGGAGCCATGGCAGGAGTGGGTACATCCCATTACAATGTTACACATGGCATCGTTTCAGTCGGCAACCAATATAATAATAACAAAAGAAAGAAAAACAGAATAAATGCACATATGTCTATTGATAAGAACACATGCGGGCCGAATGTGAACGCAAGACGCGAACATAAAAAACAAGACCAACAGCATTTGCAATATTACACTGAGGTAGGACACAGCAGTGACACGTACAGTATTGAGTGATTGAAAACCGAAGACGCATACAACATTTCAGAACATGAGGGAAACGGCCAACAAAACAAATAAGCATGTCAACCGAAGGACAGCTTGCGTCAACAAAGAATACCGCAAAATAAATGGTTACCCCGCATACATTTCAAGATGTAAAAGAGAAAGAATGACATGAACTGCGCATAACATCACAGATAATCTTGCACGGCATTTGTGAACGCATGAACTGATGATAGGCCGACCATGTCACATGGAAGCTCGTTCCATTCTGCTATCGTTCGAGGAAAAAAAAAACAAAAATTGATACACCTCCGTTTTAACTAGTGGCCTTACAATCGTCTTACTGTGCTTCCATCTTGTTGGCCTTGCGCTGTTATACTGCATGCAATCAGTGAAGCCCATTCTAGTGTTACCGTTTACAATATTGGGAATCATTTGCAGCCGATGCAGTTTCCTGCGTGATTCTAGCGTTGGAAGTTCGCTTAAATGTCTAAGGTTAGTAATGGGCACGTGCCTGCCGTAAGAGTTGATGAATCTGAGCGCTTTCTTTTTGAACGCGTTCAATGCAATCGATGTCACATTTGGTGTGCGGGTTCCAAACTACGTCCGCATACTCTAATAGTGGTTTAACTAACGTCGTGTAGGCCACAAGCTTAGTTTTAGGAGTGCAATGCATCATGAAATTTTTTAGCATGTAAGGTTTTCTCAAAGCCTTGGACGCAATGAATTGCACATGACCACTCCAGCTTAGCGTAGAACTGATATGCAAACTTAAGTATTTAAATTGGTTTACTGAAGGTAATGGAGCATTATTGATGCTATAGGTGCAGACCAGCGGCTCCTACTTGCGTCTAACACTCATTTGAACACACTTCGAACGTTAAGGCGCATCTGCTATGTTGAGCACTGTTCCGGTGTCCAGCAGAAACACGCAGCCTTGAAGCAACAATGAATGAAAACCTTTATTTGTGGCAGCGTGCCGGTATATATATCGTGGGGCAGCTGCATATCGCAGCCAAGCGGTACAGAACAGTGATAAGCAAAAGGCAGATACAAAAAGGCGCATGCGCAGGCAGCTAACACGATACATCTCCCTTCGTATGACAGCTAGAGCTTTGACATCAAGATACACGTGACTTGGTTTGAAGTTCTCGTCGTAACCAAGGCGGCTGGGTTTTCTCGCCTTTGCCGGGCGGACTTCCTTGGTTGGTGTTCTAGCGTTGGGGTTGACGTCGTCGACTCCGGCGAACTTCCTGTTGACGCAGGTTGTACCACTGACGGTGACCATGAATTTTCCTGGACCATATGTCTTCGTCGGCGGATGAGTCCTCCGCTTCGTCCCTCTGGAAAGATTCACGTGTGGCGAGAAGGTGTTGCCGATTCCGTCGAAGCACCCGACTGTCTTCTGTGAAGACACGATAAGACCTTGGCGCCACCTTATCCAAAACACGAGCCTTGCGATCCCATGTATCCCCACAAACTCTTACGACTGCATCTTTGTTGAGTTCTGGCAGGGGTTTCCCTCTCGGCGACTTCGGTTGGCGCGACTGACGCCTGAAGTCCTGGCGTCCAGAGCACGGTCTGAATTCGGGCAGCCGATTGCGCAATTTCCGGCCCTGCAGCAATTCTCCTGGTGATCGGCCTTCGTCCAGTGGCGTCGAGCGATAGCCGAGTAGACCAAGCCAGAAGTCCTCCTTCCTTTCACCAGTCTTCTTCATGATCCTTTTAACAATTTGAACTCCTTTTTCTGCGAGCCTGTTTGACCGTGGGAATCTTGGACTGGAAGTCACGTGCGTGAAGTCATATCTGAAGGCAAACAAAGAGAATTCATGGGATGCGAACTGGGGGCCGTTATCAGTGCAGACTTCTAAGGGAATTCCATATCTAGAAAAGATTGAGCTAAGTTTATTTATGACCGTGCCCGTCGTTGTGTCCGGCAGCTTTTCGACTTCAGGAAAGTTCGAAAACCGCATCAAACACGCACAGGTAGGAGCTCTCGGCGTACATAAAGATGTCAACGCCAATTCTGTACCAGGGATGCTCTGGGGTTGGCCTGAGCACTACCGGTTTACTTTGTTGCCTGTACGCATATTTTTGGCAAATAGCGACGTTTTTCACTAGATTTACGATGTCTCCATTCAGGCCGGGCCAAAATACCAGTCGACGGGCCCTTGCTTTGTACTTATTTATGCCTAAATGACCTTCATGAATGCGACCCAGTATTTCAGCTCTCATAGCCTTAGGAATGATGACCTTTGTTCCTTTCAGGACAATCCCTTGAAGTTCGGTCAACTCTCAGCTGAATGGTTTCAAGCAGCCTTGTAGTTCTTCGCCGTTTCTCATTCAGCGCAGCACAGTTCGTAAATCTGGGTCAGCAGCTGTTGCTTCAGCTAGACGAGCAAACATTTTCTTGCTTACCAGGTCTGAAGACACGCTCACTGCATGAACGTCAACATCCTCTGTGAAGTCATCTATAGTGCCCGGTGCCACTGGCGACGATTTAGATAACATATCAGCCAGGAAAATTTGTTTACCTGAGACAAAGTGAAGAACATAATCGAATCTGAGCAAAACGCAGAAAAAAAAACCGCTGAAGTCGTGGCGGCATGTCAACAATGGCCTTCGAAGCAATTGTTATCAGCGGTCTGTGGTCCGTCTCAATGACGAATTTGCGGCCGTATACGAAGTGAAAAAACTTCTCGCTCCCAAAAGTGATTGCCATTGCCTCTTTTTTCGATTTGTGCGTATCGTTGCTTGCTTGATTGATTGATATGTGGGGTTTAACGTCCCAAAACCACCATATGATTATGAGAGACGCCGTAGTGGAGGGCTCCGGAAATTTCGACCACCTGGGGTTCTTTAACGTGCGCCCAATCTGAGCACACGGGCCTACAACATTTCCGCCTCCATCGGAAATGCAGCCGCCGCAGCCGGGATTCGAACCCGCGTGCGTATCGTTGCTCAGTCCTCGGTCATTGTGCGGGACGCGTAGGCTACCGGCCGCCAATTGTCGTCATAACTCTGAAGGAGAGCCGCACCGATGCCGTTTTTTGAAGCATCTGCGACGGCCTTTGTTTCCCTAGGAGGATCGAAAATGGTTAGCAACGGTGCAGTGCTCAGTAAAGCGCAAACAGATTTCCATTCGCGGGCATAATTCTCAGACCATTCGAAGGTGGTGTATTTCTTAAGGAGGCTTCGCAGGAGCGTTCTTTGCGCCAGATGCGGTATGTATTTACCAAAATAGTTGACCACCCCTAGCAGTCTGTGGACGTCGGCTTTGTAAACTGTTGGCGGCATCTCGCTTAATGGTGTTGTCATTGCGGGGTTAGGTCTGATCCCGTCTTGGCTTATCACGTCGCCCAAGAAGTCGATTTCGGTGACCCCGAATTTGCACTTAGCAGCATTGAGCGTTAGGCCGGCGCTCTTGGCCAACTGCAAGGCTGTGCGGAGGCGGGCGTCGTGCTCTTCCCTCGTGCTACCTCATATCAATATAACGTCGATATATATTCGCACTCATAGGACCCGGTCGAATATTTCATTCATGGTTTTTTGAAAAACCTCAGGTGCCGAAGCGATACCAAAAGGCAGCCTTAGGAAACGGTAGCACCCCAAACGGCGTGCCAATCGTGCACACTTCGAAGTAGCCTTATCTAGAAGAATTTGATGAAATCCAGATTGCGCGTCGAGGCGAGAGAAAAAACTTGGCACCGGCCAGCTCAGCCTCAATGTCCTCTCTTTTTGGCATTTGATAGTGCTCTCTTTTTAAGCACTCATTGATGCTCCTGGGGTCAATGCAGACACGCAGTTTACCATCCTTTTTTCTCGCGGCGACAAAGGGACTCACCAAATCCGTTGGTTCGCTGACTTTGACCACGATGCCTTCATGCTCCATGTGGTCCAGTTCCTCTCGCAAGGGCTGGAACAGCACCTGGGGCACTCGTCGTACCGGTTGGACCACCGGGGTTGCATCCCCCCGCAGAACCATGTGGTACTGGCGTTTTAGACAGCCGATGCCCTGAAACAACTCGGGAAATTCTGTCATCGCTTGGATGGTGCTGCTTGTATTCACTACGTTGACAGTACGAGAGACCAACCCTAAAGCTTCACTCGCCGACAGCCCCAGGATTGCCTGGGTGCTCTTCTTAACAATGAAGAAGTCGAAGTAACCGGTGTGGCTGTTCGCGACAATTTGTAGCGTAGTAACACCGATATGCTTGATAGCGTCGCCACTGTATGAGCGCAGAACAGAGGAGCTTTCCCGTAACCTGGACTTCGATTTTAGGCTTTGGAACACAGACTGAGGCAACAAGTTGGCTTGTGAGCCTGTGTCAACCTTAAGAGACACTTGTTTGGAAGCCACTGTTGCATTGATCAGCCAATCAGCTTTGCTGCCAACATTGACATCGAGGATGTCAAAGTCATCTTGCTCGTCGCGTACTTCACTGACTTGAGGCCCTTTCTTGCAGCAGGAAGCAAATTGGTTAGCGCCCCGGCACAGAAAACAAGTTTTGCCAAAGGCTGGGCATTTTCTACGCTCGTGGGAACGATGGCACCGGGAACACCTGAATTATCTGCGTGCCCTAACATGTGCAATTGCTTTCACGGGTTCCACCCTACATTCCTCGGCACATTCGGAATATTGTTCACACGCTGCACATTTGGCCTACCGGTGCACCTTGATCGGCGCTACTTTCCTTCTCTGTACCAGCCCAGGCATTATTTTGCTCAGCGCATACTTCGTCGGCCTTACAAATGTCTTACGCTTTTTGTAGCGTGAGATCTTTAACTTTGAGCATTTTCTCGCGCAATTTCGGACTAACTGTTCCAAAAACAATCTGGTCTTTGACCATGGAGTCACTCAAGGTGCCGAAATTGCAGCTTTGTGCAAGCCGCCTTAAGTCCCGGGCGAAATGCTCAAAGGGCTCCCCCCTCTGCTTGCGTTCTTGAGCGGAAAACATAACGCTCGTATACTTCGTTCTGCTGCTGTTGACAGTACGCCTCAAACTTGCTCGTAACAGTTGTGTAATCTTCCTTGCTTTCGTTCTCAAGAAGGCAAAGTTGTTGAATACCTCTATGGCGTCCTCTCCGGCAACGCTGAGCAGGAGTGCTGTCTTGGCTGCCTCCGACCTCGGTTCTTTCGACGGCTCTGTGGCCTGCAGGAACAGCTCGAACCTCTGCTTAAAAAGGCTCCAGCTCTTTGCTGTACTTCCCGAGAGCACCAATGGCTGCGTTGGCTTCAGTAGTTCCATCATGAAGGTGCACGGTGACGCCCCTCTGCCTGTTGTCACTGCTTTGGCGAACGCGACCCCCACTTCTGACACCATGTTCCGGTGTCCAGCAGTAAACACGTGGCCTTGAAGCAACAATGAAGAAAAACCTTTATTTCTGGCAGCGTGCCGGTATATATACATCGCGGGGCAGCTACATATCGCAGCCAAGCGGTACAGAACAGTGATAAGCAAAAGGCAGATACAAAAAGGCGCATGCGCAGGCAGCTAACACGATACACGCACCAGTTGCTAACAGCTGCTAAGAAGTTGTTTAGTATCTGTTGATCTTTCACTGACTGAATGTGCAGGTATGCAACGCAGTCGTCTGCAAATAAACGGCAACGTACTGATGACGTAATCTAAATTATCAATATAGATTAAAAAGAGTAACGGGCCGAGCACCGAACGCTGAGGAACGCCTGAAAGAAGAGATGCGAATTCTGAGTCCGAATTGCCTATGTCAACAAACTGCCTACGCCGTGTAAGATACGAGTCGAGCCACTGTACTATCCGAGGATTGTCAAAAAGGCATCGGATCTTTAACATTAAATGTCGGTGTGACACACGGTCGAAGGCTTTTTCAAAATCGAGAAAAACCATGTCAATCTCTCCGCCCTTGTCAAGCATTACCATTAGATCATTTACAGTGTGAATAAGTTGCGTTGTAGTGGACGAACCGCGCCGGAAACCATGCTGACTACTTAAAAATAATTGTTGTCCTCTAAGAAAGAACAGGTATGCTTAAATATGAAATGTTCCAAAACCTTGCTACAAGTGCACAGTAGGGAAACTGGTCTGTAGTTGATTACTTTAAGTTTGTCACCAGTCTTTTAAATATGCACCACCTTTCCAGTTTTCCAATCTAAAGGTATTTCCGCTGTCCGTACACTTTCTTTAAAGATTATGTTCAGATACTTCGCGCACAATTCGGCGTATCTGCGCAGGAACATATTTGCTATGCCATCCGGGCCAATAGATTTTTTAATGTCTAATTCAAGTAGCGCCGAAAAAATGCCGCTTTCGTTGATTTCTATATTCGGGATAGCATAACTAGTTTTCGGATATGACGAGGGCTGAACGCTGGCGCGAGAAAACACAGACGAAAAGTAGTCATTAAAGTAGTATTGGCTATACAGTTACTGTCGTCGGTGATAGTGTCATCAAGTTTCATTTAGCTAATAACGTATTGGTTAGGTGCAACGAGAACTTTCTTGGGTCATTTGTCAAAAAATGATGCATTTTGACGTTGAAGAAATGGAACTTGGATAGCTTTATCTTTGTGCGCAATTCATCTCGGAGTAACTGTAGGGACACCGCCCATCTGTTTCTAGCCGAGCGATGTAATCGCTTGACACGGCGTTTCAACTGTAATCTTTCCCCAGTGATCCAGGGATTCCGCCGACTACAATTTTTTTGTCTAGTAGGGACATAATTGCTAATGCATTTATTAACAACAGCCTTGTATTGAATCCACAAATCTTGGACAGTAAAATTTCCAGTAGCATAAGTATGCTGAAAAATATCAAAATCTTCTTCCATAAGTTCCAGTACACTCTCATCTTGAGCACAGTTAAAATCAGGGAATTTTTTAGTGACGTTATCGCCCTTTATCCTCGAGACTGCATACGACCAGCAAAAAGGACGATGTCGTGATCGGATAGCCCAGGCAAATACGACATGTCATAGCCTACAGCACTAATAGTTTCCGAAACAAAAAAAAGATCAAGAACTGTGCTATAAGTAGCTGATAGACGCGTAAGCTGATCCACAAGCTGCTTCAGACGAAATGAGAAAGCAATATCAAGCATCAACTCGGAATGCTGACATGATTACGGAACACACAGTAGGTCCCAGGTAATTTTTGGAAGGTTGAGATTACCGCACAAGATGACATTAGCATTTCTTTACAGTGCTCATACATGAAATCATGCAGTATTTCTAAAATTGAAAGGTCTGCATCCGGCGGTCTGTAAATTGCATCAACGAAAACACTGTATTGGCACAGGCGAACACGAACTCATAACATTTCTACGTTGGTATTGTGAGATATCACTGTGTACTGAATGTTTTCTTTCAGCACAACTGCGACGCCACCACCCCTTGCCCTCCGGTCGTGGCGAATAATCTCATGCGACCTTGGCACGATGTCCTCATCAAAAACGTTATCGTGAAGCCACGATTCAGTTATTACCGTCATTATTACCGTCTGGGTTATACGCTAGAAGAAGGCCCTCCAAATCAGCAGATTTAGGTAAAATGCTTCTTGCATTAATATTCATAACGGAAAAACGTATTCTGGGTGGCAGTGGCGTTGTGTCGTTTTTTTGAGATGCCCGATCATTACGCAGGGAAGAATCGTGTCATTCCGAGTGTAATAGAACCATCATGTTGCTTCCTTCATCCCATCTGAACAGCTTTGTGTTGATTTTTACTTTATCCAACAAAAGAGCAACCTTTTCACCTCTCTCTGTTTCCTTCGTAACTTCCCATATTTTTTTCCGGATTGCCTGAATACGAGGGGAAAAATCCTCGGAAATACTACAGTTGGTACCTTTAAGTTTCCTGCAATTTTCAATATTCTCGGCTTGTCTTTCCCGTCCACTAACTTGAAAATTACTGGACGGTCTTTGCTCGGATTTGGCTTCACCAGTCGGTGGATACGTTCAATTTTAACGTCATGAACACTCAAGGTATCACGAAGTACTTTTGAGTAACTACTACCAACGACTCGAGTTGTTCTCCCCGAGGCTCCGTAATACCATATAAAGTAAGGTTGTTCCTTCTACTTCTATTCTCTAAATCGTCTACCTTCAAAATTAATTCACCAACCGTCTTCTCCAGGTGGTCATTTCTAGATGTGTAATCGCACACAGTGGACAAAAGGCCGTCCAGTTTCGGTTCAATTGATGTCAGCTTTTGCATTGTTTAGTTCAACTTCAGGCTACTAGTACTGATGTTCGCTTTGATTTCCTTCATATCCTTCAATTACGACCTGAGCATTTCTTCCGTGGTAGGACCCAGGTTTTTCTCTACGTCACCACAACAGGTCAACAAGTCAACGAAACAATGATATACGGCAAGCATATATGAAAGCAGTGACCATGGGTGCGGTAGAAGGAAAAGACACACGTTATTGTTTTTGTAGCAGGAAACTGAACGGTTGTCTCTCACCTGTACAAAGAACAAAAAGGGTGAATGTGCGTTCATCGTGCCTTCACCTTGCCCACTGGCCCAGTCAGCTACGGTGACTGTTCTTATACCAGAGGCACACGATGACGTCAACGAGAGTGGCGCCAGTAGTCTTCCGAATGGTGCAGTACAGATGCGCATGTCCAGGTCAGCTGCGTTATCCCTCTGCATCGATGTGCCAGTCGAAGATACGTTCCGTCGCATCCGGCCCAATGCGGTTGACACGTGTGTCACCACCTGACGAGGGGATCAAGGTGATGGCAAGCACGGTCTGTACAAAGAACAAAAAGGGGTTTGATGAATGTGCGTCCATCGTGCCTCCACCGTCCCCACTGGCCCAGTCAGCTACGGCGACTGTTCTTATACCAGATGCACACGATGACGTCGACGAGAGTGGCACCAGTAGTCTTCCGAATGATGCAGTACAGATGCGCATGTCCAGGTCAGCTGCGTTATCCCTCTGTGTATCGATGTGCCAGTCGAAGATACGTTCCGTCGCATCCGGCCCAGTGCGGTTGACACGTGTGTCACCTGACGAGGGGATAAAGGTGATGGCAAGCACGGTCTGTACAAAGAACAAAAAGGGGTTTGATGAATGTGCGTCTATCGTGCCTCCACCGTGCCAACTTAATTTAAATGAAAATTTCAAGCACCTACTTCTTTGCTTTTTTTCTCTGAAACACAACAGAAACGGTGTCTTGGCACACATTCAGTAGAAAGTATGCAATGCTTGCTGAAATGTAGCAGGATATGGCAGGTCTCGCATTTCAGTGCAGTTTCGCACAAGTGGCACAGCAATCATACTACTGCGATATTTACTTGCACCAGAGTTAATAAGTGCGAGCTCAATGTCTTAAAAACCAATGTTAAACATAAATTGACGACACCAACAAACTATTAAGTCAACGTAGGCATACGGGACAATATTCGTAGTCTGTTTCACTGCAAATGGAAAATAAATTGAAGTAGCCAATAGACCCCTTTGCCATATTTAGGGCCCTACAATAAAGATTGTGGATTCAAGGCCTACCAATAGCAAGAGTGTTGCTTTGTCCACCTAAATTAATATTTTTCATTCAAATCATAACTTCTTTATAGTTAGGAACACAAAAACTATTGCCTATGCTTTAAGGCTTTTTGATTTGTTGGCTTCATTAGGATCTGTCGAAAAAAAGCAAGCCTTTTGAACCATTATCTTGCTTTCATTGTTCCAGTTCCTGTGAAACAGTGGTAAAAAAGTTGATAGTTGACATTACCTTTCACAACCACAAATATGCCTAATTGAACTCTACTTCAACAATTTCTCTAATACAAGCCATTGTTGGTACGTGCGTGCGCAAATGTGCTTCTAAAACCAGACCTACCTTTTCGGCTTTTGCAAAAAGCTTCCTTGGCTGCTCTACAAGACCCTCCGGCTGACGCACCAATTTCGTGAATTTTTTTAGCAGGGTGAGGAAGTCTGAAGCAGGCAAAAAAAAGAAAAAAGCATGTTATAGTTCCACTGTAAAACTGAACCAATATTAATATTAACATTAATTTCCATCTTTGTGAAATACAGATGGCCAATTCTGCGAGCAAATACTGCCACATTTACTCGCATAGTGATTGCACTCCTGAAGTTTGTCACCGAAATTATCTATTTCTCTCTTTTTAACCCATAATGATCGCACCTAGAGCTTAGGCACTGTCACTTACTCATGCTAAGGATGCGATATGTTCACAGTTTAGGGAGGTGGCTACTGTGCAAAAAAGTGAAGTCGCACCTTGCTTTGCACTATTGTGCCATAAATTCAGCATAAAAATTAAACGTACCTTCAAAGACTATAGATTATGCTATCGAGGACAGAACTGTCTCACATCTTATTCTAATAGCGAAATTGAATGCACCGGCACGAAGCGATACAAATGGTGGTTTAGACCTGCCTTTTTGGTGCAGTATTCGTGATCGCCCGTGTAGACGCCAAGCTATCTCTAAAGCAATTCCAGAAAAGCAAAGTGAATGTGTCCTTTCAATGCAATGATAGGTCTTATTAGGCCTATCATTGCATTTTATTGCGCCTTGGTTATGCATCCGCTATTGTCATTGTAAGAAGTGCGAGTTTAAAGAAGGAAGAAAAATAACACAAACTGCAGCTATACCTCTCACAATGAAATTTTACTCACATGATAATCGCACTCCCAAACGTCAGGCCATTCTTCTAACAAAAAGGTGCGAACACTGCCCGAGGCAAACACGGTGTACTAAATGAGAGATCTCCAGAAATGTCTACTGAGCAACCTACTGTGTGCGTTGGCCTACAATACTCTATTGTTTCTCAAAATCATCATTATGGTGTCACACAAATGACCAACATAACATTTGTTAAACAAAATTCCAAAGCCAAGCATGTATTGGCACTCCTGCAGGGATAATACAAGGCTGTCACCAGATCATGATAAATATGTGGGGTTTAACGTCACAAATACACCATATGGTTATGAGAGACGCCGTATTGGAGGGCTCCGGAAATTTTGGCCACCTGAAGTTTTTTAAAGTGCACCCAATTTTGAGTACACGGGCCTACATCATTTCCGCCTCCATCGGAAATACAGCCACCAAAACTAGGAAATAATCCCGCGACCTGCGGGTCAGCAGCCGAGTACCTTAGCCACTAGACCACCGCAGCGGGGCGGTCACCAGATCAGCTGCAGAAAAAATTCCAAATGTGCATACACCCTGGCATCATACTCACTGACCTTTCTTGTGGTAATACTTGAGCACTAAATGATTAGTTTTTAATAAGAGGGCATCATTGACCCCTCTAATACAATAATGTCAACACTATCGTGAGAGACACTAATTCTGACCATCTGGAATTCTCTAACCTAAACCTGAATCAACAATTCACTTTTTACATTTCACTGCTATGGATATGTCATCATCGATGTTAGGAACAAAATACAAACATTTGCGTAGAAAGGGAAAGAACACTACCACCCGTTTGTAGCACAAAGCCACAAGGACGGAAACACACTAGGGTAAAGTCCCTGGATATTTTTAGGAAACCACCGCCATTCTTGTAACCAAGCCGCCGCGCTGCGCATACTACTCTGCCACCTCACGCTTCTCAGACCGCGACGAGCATCGCGCTTGTTATTAGCGTGACATAGCATACTTGATAGGAAAGTGGCACAAGCCGGGTTATAGGGCCGGCGCCCGCACGGTGGCTGTTCGGGAGAGGATATAGATCCGGTTTGGACGCTTGGGAGAGGGAGGTTCGACACTTTGGAAAGGATATGGAGGAGAGTGTCGCTATTTTGTTTATATTAAGGGGCTTTACACTAGTGGGTAGGTAAGTGCCACATGTTTCTGCTTTATCAGAGAGAAAACACGCAGGAGGCGCATCTTCTAACTTTGTGAGCGTCACCTGAAGATTTTTTTCCGGCACAATGTTTTTTCAAATTTAGTACCTTTGTTAATGTTCCAGCATCAAACATTATGTTTTCACCAAAAGGAACATGGACAGAGGGCCGCTAGTGCTGTATGTGGCAATGCTTTCTCACTGAGACGAAGTAAGTTATCTTTAACCGGGTTATGCGAGCAGCGTACGCTTCACATTAACCCCGAGCCCGTCCATGCAACACGTGACGAATTGAAAAAAGAATGCAGCCTTACCACTAAATGCTACATGTGCCCAGCTAGTATGCTGCAAGCAATTATAAAGACAAGGCTGCAAGTATCAGCAGATGAACACATTCAGTGCAATGTCTAGTCACTAGATGCTTAACGTCAGACAGCACGGTGATGCAGTTTCATGTGATTGTGGTCTCCGCTCTCACCTGCCGACTTATTTTGCCAACAAGTGTACGTTTTGTTCTTCCATTTCTTTAGCCTGGCAACAGAAATTTAAAAGCTGCAGCACACATGAAGAATGCGCTCAGCTGAGATAAATTGTAAAAAAGGATGTTGGAGTACTGCAAGGTCTGAATCTATCACCCTAACTGAGCAAGCACCCCCTCTCTTTCTCGAGAGATTTCAAATATGCGCCTCTTTCTCTCTCTCACAATTTTCGCTGTTTCAGTCACTGTTTTTAATAACCGGACGAGGGCAAATAAAAACAGTAATGCATGCGTACTTGATAAAGCATTGCAGTAAAAGGACGGGTGCACATCATTTCTTTTAGCGGCTCTTTTGTCGCCATGTTAAACCCGCATATATCATGATGCCATGGTGCATACACCCTTCCCCAACAAGATCGTCATATGACACCTTAGACTCTTGCAAGCTTTTCATCAAACAATACTAGTTGTCCCTGCACCGCTCAAAACCCTATCAAAGCGCCAGAGGGCAGGACAAAAAAGGGGGGTAGAGAAAGACAGATTCTGAGCCATGACTTCGCAAGGACACTCCTCCAAATCTTATCGCGTTATTTTTCATATTGAAGCGGGTGGAAGCGGCACTTTTCTTGGCATATTATTGCAGTTGGGATGGCAATGCTGAAGACTGAATTTGACCCAGAAAAAGTTCAGAGCTTCTGAAGACTACATACCATCATTTCTGCTTATAAATTGCCCCTGCACGAATCTGCATACCCAGCGTTAATTCCACAAAATGAGAAAGAATGCATATAACATATGAGTACCAGCATTTTTACAGGAGAGACAAAAATGTCGCCATGCTAGGCTGCCCTAGAGAATACAAAGGATGATGTTGCTGCCTTGGCAGAACATTTTGGAAGGAGGCACAGCCCCACCCAGAGAGAAATATAGCAGAGCCTATAGGCAGACGTTGGGTAAAGTTCTGAAATCTGCACCCTCACGTCTTAGGCACATTTTCGTGTATTTCAGAGTGCGTTTATAGGTGGAAACAACAATTTTAGACATGGCCACTTCTTTTTAAACAAACATCTAGAACAACCTGTAGTCAGCAACTTTCAAAATGGCAAATTCCTAATCTACTAAACAGTCCTTCCCAAATACTAATTCTTATATTGCATGCTTATTCCATGTTTTCTTTCAGAAAGAAGTCAAAGATGTACTTCTTAGATTACACTTAATATGTGTGCTCTTAGTTATGCCATTTTCTTGTATTTGTATGCATGAAGTGTTATATATGTACCCACTTTTCTGATTATTCATTTAAATATGCTACCATATGCAACGCTGGTGTCAGCACCACTCTTTTTCTTTTGATCTCTTTTGTGTACTTGCTTTGCAATGATGCGTGTAAGAAATTAACCTCTTTTCAAAGCTTTGTTGCAATCTTTATTTTGTGTAGGCTCTCTACTGGTTGTTCGCAATGTGATTGTGTTCTTATGCTTCTTTTTCTTTTTTGCCAAGGCAGTCGCTATGTGTGGACAATGTACGGGTGTGCTAAGAGGCCTACTCAGGTGAATCTTAATGTCGCCTTTCGTCTCCCGCAACACGGCGATCGTATATTGCCACGACAGTTGGCAACATTCAAGTACCCCGCCGCAATTATCGTGGCACGGCACCAGACAAGACCCGAAGGGCATGTGCCGCACGTTCATACCACTCGGGCTACCAGGAAGAGGAAGACAGTTGGAACTGTGTAACTCGGCTACTCGGACTTCGATGACCATAGTCATTAGACTCATGGGCACCCGTTTTCTCTAATAAAGACGCTTGTTTTTTGAGCTGGTCTGCCTTAACATCACGACATTTCTGGTGGAGGCGCTGGTATGAATTGAATCAAAAGCTCCGCGATTCCAAGACAGCGTAGCCCGACTACCAGCGAGTTAACTCCGTGGAAGGGAAGTGACTCCTGTCACCAGAAAGCAAGTTGCCGTCTTCGAGGTGACTCACTTGAGTTCAGTCCTCTTCATTTCACACCAGGGGAATAATTAAAACGATGGATGCCACCGCTATGATGCCAGCGAGGTAACAACGGCACAAGTGTTCAGCAGCCAACCGCACCCGCCTCCAGTATTTCACGGCGACTTGTACGAGGGCGTGAAAATTGAATCGACCTGTTCGAGAGAGGGGTGAGCTTGAAATGAATGGGACGAAAGAGAGAAGCTCCTTCGCGTATATTTCGCCCGGGAAGACTTCGAAAACACATGGTTTGAGAACCATGAAACCTCGTTTGTCTACCTGGGAGGTATTTCGACGACAAGTGGGGCTACGTTCACGAACATAAACCGGAAAGAAAAGGCGGGAGGCTGTTCTTCAATCGAAAAACCGGCTCAGAAACGAGAGTTCTGCTATGTACATCGAGGACATGGTACTTCTGTTCAAGCGTGCGGATTAAAACATGACTGAGGATAACAAAGTGTGTCATCTAATACGTGGAGTGAAGCAAGAGTTGTTTTCCGGTCTCGTCCGCAACCCTCCAAGCACAGTTGCTGCGTTTCGTTCGGCAGCGACGGCCATCAAAAAAAAAAACACTGGAACGCGGGCTCGGCAGTACAACCGGAAATCTAAACGGCGCATCTGCACAGGTATTCCCTGGAGGCGTGCGAAACGACGTTGGAGCCCTGCGAGAGCTCATTATGTCTTACGAGAGCCAGAGCAAGATCTGCAGCTGGTTTGAACTATTCGAACATACTCTGAAGTTCTCAAATAACCCACGGTACACAGCAATGCAGCAGTTGCGATGGTGGCTACTCCTCTCCCACATGCAGCACGCAGCGCACCTTGTCCATGGGAAACCAACTGCTACCTATCTGCCCCCAGGAGAGCACGTAGCATACATCGCATGTGTAGCATAGGCCCAGGAAAAGTGACGTCTGGCGTGATCATGAGCGCACACTTCTGCGTTTAATTGTGGCGAAGCGGGTCATCTGTACAGATTCTGCCCTTGCCGACAGGCTGGATTAAGAGGCTTCCCATAGTATGCGCCGTGCTCCCGAAACGGCGAATGACCAACAGAGTTTGAGGAGTACTTCTCCACGCCCCAGAACTCACCAACTTTACGCCAACATCGGTCACGGTCACCATCGGCCTATGCGCTACCAGTCATGCAGCCCACCTGCACCTTCAACGAAGCTGGTCGTGGTTCTCCAAATTCACTCCCAGACAACTGAGGCAAGCGACCTGTGGAAGGGAGACCGCTGATAACGTCAGTACGAAGATCCTCCAATATGGTTAGAGGGAGACGACGGTGTATTTAGGTCGGTAGTAAATGGGTGCAGCAACGAAAGCGTTACTTCAGACTTGCGTTTGAGAACGGAAGGATGGAGCTGAATGCCTTAGTCAACACCGGTGCTGGTAAGTCACAGTGATAAGTCACAATACGGTGAAGAAGCTAAACAATTTGTGACACAGTGTACAGGTACGCATGGGCGGGTGGTCATAATATTACGCCCCTTGGCAGATGCACTGCAAGACTTGAAATACGGGCTTTATTTACGTTGCCGATTTCATTGTGCTACCAGATGTTCAAGGGAAACTCATTATAGAAATTAATTTTTTTGCGAGATAATGGCGCCGTCATAAACCTGCGTAGGTCCAGCGTGTCGTTGTCGACAGAACAAGCTATA
>WOVY01007737.1:0-31291 GCA_013436015.1 Rhipicephalus annulatus | reverse complement strand
ACCAAGAGATGATTAAGCTTCACTGCATCGCAAAAGCACTGGGTAACGTTATCGTGAGCAGAAGAGCGTTACTTAATACGAAATGAACGCATGCACAAACCACTTTTCCATCAAACAAATATAAGCATTTGCGACTGCTCAGGCCAAATATGCATCTTGGCACATCCGTTACAAGCAAACAAAAGGACAACTACTAAATTATTATCAGCTTCCCTGCATCGCAAAAGCACTGCGGTAGAGCCAGCGTGAGCAGAAGAGCATTACACGATACGAAATGAACACATGCACAGGCCACTTGTGCATCAAACGAATATAAGCATGTGCGACTGCTCAGGCCGAATATGCATCTTGGCACGTCCTTTTCAAACAGGCAAAACACAATTACCAAAAATTGATTAAGCTCTACTGCATCGCGAATCACTGCGGTAAAGCCGGCGTGAGCAGAAAGCATTACATGATACGAAATGAAAGCACGCACAGGCCAATTGTGCATCAAACAAATATTAGCATTTGTGACTGCTCAGGCCAAATATGCATCTTGGCACCTTCGTTTCAGAGCGACAAAAAGACAATTACCAAAAGTGATAAAGCTTCACTGCATCGCGAAAGCACTGTGGTAAAGCCAGCTTGAGGCAGAATAGCATTATATGGTACGAAATGAACGCATGCACAGGCCACTTGTGCAGCAAACAAATACAAGCATTTGCGAGGGCTCAGGCCAAATATGCATCTTGGCACGTCCGTTTCAGCAAACAAAAAAACAATACTAAAATGTTATCAAGCTTCACTGCATAGTGAAAGCACTGCGGTAAAGCCAGGGGGAGAAAAGAGCATTACATGATACGAAATGAACGCATGCACAGGCCACTGGTGCATCAAACAAATAAAAGCATTTGCGACTGCCCAGGCCAAATATGCATCCTGGCACGTCTGTTTGAGGCAAACAAAAGGACAGTTACCAAAAGATGATCATGCTTCACTGCATCGCGAAAGAACTGCGGTAAAGCCAGCTTGAACAGAGGAGCGATACATGATAAGAAATGAACGCATGCACAGGCCACTTGTGCATCAAACAAATATAAGCATTTGTGACTGCTCAGGCCAAATATGCATCTTGGCACGTCCGTTTCAGGCAAACGAAAGGATAATACTAAAATACCATCAAGCCTCATCGCATCGCAAAAGCACTGCGGTAAAGCCACCGTGAGCAGAAGAGAATTACATGATACGAAATGAACGCATGCACAGGCCACTGGTGCATCAAACAAATATAGGCACTTGCGACTTCTCAGGCCAAATATGCATCTTGGCACGTCCTTTTTAAACAGACAAAAAGACAATTACCAAGAGATGATTAAGCTTCACTGCATCGCAAAAGCACTGGGGTAACGTTATCGTGAGCAGAAGAGCGTTACTTAATACGAAATGAACGCATGCACAGACCACTTTTGCATCAAACAAATATAAGCATTTGCGACTATTCAGGCCAAATTTGCATCATGGCACATTTGTTTCAAGCAAACAAAAGGACAAATACTTAAATATGATCCAGCTTCACTGCAACGCAAAAGCACTGCGGTAAAGTCAGCGTGAGCAGAAAAGCAATACAGGAAACGAAATGAACGCATGCACAGGCCACTTGTGCAGCAAACAAATATAAGCATTTGCGAGTGCTCAGGCCAAATATGCATCTTGGCACGTCCGTTTCAGGCAAACAAAAGGACAAATACTAAAATATTATCAAGCTTCACTGCATAGCGAAAGCACTGCGGTAAAGCCAGGGTGAGCAGAAGAGCATTACATGATACGAAATGAACGCATGCACAGGCCACTGGTGCATTAAACAAATATAAGCTTTTGCGACTGCCCAGGCCAAATATGCATCCTGGCACGTCTGTTTGAGGCAAACAAAAGGACAGTTACCAAAAGATGATCATGTTTCACTGCATCGCGAAAGAACTGCGGTAAAGCCAGCTTGAACAGAGGAGCAATACATGATACGAAATGAACGCATGCACAGGCCACTTGTGCATCAAACAAATATAAGCATTTGTGACTGCTCAGGCCAAATATGTATCTTGGCACGTCCGTTTCAGGCAAACAAAAGGACAAATACTAAAACACTATCAAGCCTCACCGCATCGCAAAACCACTGCGGTGAAGCCACCGTGAGCAGAAGAGAGTTACATGATACGAAATGAACGCATGCAGAGGCCACTTGTGCATCAAATATAAGCATTTGCGACTGCTCAGGCCAAATATGCATCTTGGCACGTCCGTTTTAAGGAGACAAAAAGACAGTTACCAAAAGATGATAAAGCTTCACTGCATCGCGAAAGCACTGAAGTAAAGCCAGCGTGAGCAGAAAAGCAATACAGGAAACGAAATGAACGCATGCGCAGGCCACTTGTGAATAAAAAAATATAAGCACTTGCGACTGCTCAGGCCAAATTTGCATCTTGGCACGTTCGTTTCAAGCAAACAAAAGGACAAGTACTTAAATATGATCCAGCTTCACTGCAACGCAAAAGCACTGCGGTAAAGCCAGCGTGAGCAGAAGAGCATTACATGATACGAAATGAAAGCATGCACAGGCCACTTGTGCATCAAAGAAATATAAGCATTTCCGAGTGCTCAGGCCAAATATGCATCTTGGTACGTCCGTTTCAGGCAAACAAAAGGACGAATACTTAAACTTGATCAAGCTTCACTGCATCGCAAAAGCACTGCGGTAAGCCCAGCGTGAGCAGAAGAGCATTGCATGATACGAAATGAACGCATGCACAGGCCACTTGTGCATCAAACGCATATAGGCATTTGCGACTTCCCAGGCCAAATATGCATCTTTGCACATCCTTTTTAAACAGACAAAAAGACAATTACCAAGAGATGATTAAGCTTCACTGCATCGCAAAAGCACTGGGGTAACGTTATCGTGAGCAGAAGAGCGTTACTTAATACGAAATGAACGCATGCACAAACCACTTTTCCATCAAACAAATATAAGCGTTTGCGACTGCTCAGGCCAAATATGCATCTTGGCACATCCGTTACAAGCAAACAAAAGGACAACTACTAAATTATTATCAAGCTTCCCTGCATCGCAAAAGCACTGCGGTAGAGCCAGCGTGAGCAGAAGAGCATTACATGATACAAAATGAACAAATGCACAGGCGACTTGTGCATCAAACAAATATAAGCATGTGCGACTGCTCAGGCCGAATATGCATCTTGGCACGTCCTTTTCAAACAGACAAAAAGACAATTACCAAAAGATGATTAAGCTGCACTGCATCGCAAAAGCACTGCGGTAAAGCCAGCGTGAGCAGAAGAGCGTTACTTAATACGAAATGAACGCATGCACAGACCACTTTTGCATCAAACAAATATAAGCATTTGCGACTATTCAGGCCAAATTTGCATCATGGCACATTTGTTTCAAGCAAACAAAAGGACAAATACTTAAATATGATCCAGCTTCACTGCAACGCAAAAGCACTGCGGTAAAGCCAGCGTGAGCAGAAAAGCAATACATGATACGAAATGAAAGCATGCACAGGCCACTTGTGCAGCAAACCAATATAAGCATTTGCGAGTGCTCAGGCCAAATATGCATCTTGGCACGTCCGTTTCAAGCAAACGGAAGGATAATACTAAAATACTATCAAGCTTCACCGCATTGCAAAAGCACTGCGGTAAAGCCAGCGTGAGCAGAAGAGCATTACATGATAAGAAATGAACGCATGCACAGGCCACTTGTGCAGCAAACCAATATAAGCATTTGCGAGTGCTCAGGCCAATTATGCATCTTGGCATGTTCGTTTCAGAGAGACAAAAACAATTACCAAATGGTGATTAATCTTCATTGCATCGCGAAAGCACTGCGGTAAAGCCAGCGTGAGCAGAAGAGCATTACAAGATACGAAATGAACGCATGCACAGGCCACTTGTGCAGCAAACAAATATAAGCATTTGCGAGTGCTCAGGCCAAATATGCATCTTGGCACGTCCGTTTCAGCAAACAAAAGGACAAATACTAAAATATTATCAAGCTTCACTGCATAGTGAAAGCACTGCTGTAATGCCAGGGGAAGCAGAAGAGTAATTTATGATACGAAATGAACGCATGCACAGGCCACTGGTGCATCAAACAAATATAAGCATTTGCGACTGCCCAGGCCAAATATGCATCCTGGCACGTCTGTTTGAGGCAAACAAAAGGACGGTTACCAAAAGATGATCATGCTTCACTGCATCGCGAAAGAACTGCGGTAAAGCCAGCTTGAACAGAGGAGCGATACATGATACGAAATGAACGCATGCACAGGCCACTTGTGCATCAAACAAATATAAGCATTTGTGACTGCTCAGGCCAAATATGCATCTTGGCACGTCCGTTTCAGGCAAACGAAAGGACAAATACTAAAATACTATCAAGCTTCACCGCATCTAAAGCACTGCGGTAAAGCCACCGTGAGCAGAAGAGAATTACATGATACGAAATGAACGCATGCAGAAGCCACTTGTGCATCAAATATAAGCATTTGCGACTGCTCAGGCCAATTATGCATCTTGGCACGTCCGTTTTAAGGAGACAAAAAGACAGTTACCAAAAGATGATAAAGCTTCACTGCATCGCGAAAGCACTGCGGTAAAGCCAGCGTGAGCAGAAAAGCAATACAGGAAACGAAATGAACGCATGCACAGGCCACTTGTGCATCGAAAAAGTATAAGCATTTCCGAGTGCTCAGGCCAAATATGCATCTTGGCACGTCCGTTCCAGGCAAACAAAAGGACAAATACTTAAATATGATCCAGCTTCACTGCAACGCAAAAGCACTGCGGTAAAGCCAGCGTGAGCAGAAGAGCATTACATGATACGAAATGAAAGCATGCACAGGCCGCTTGTGCATCAAATAAATATAAGCATTTCCGAGTGCTCAGGCCAAATATGCATCGTGGCAAGTCCGTTTCAGGCAAACAAAAGGACAAATACTTAAACTTGATCAAGCTTCACTGCATCGCAAAAGCACTGCGGTAAAGCCAGCGTGAGCAGAAGAACATTACATGATACGAAATGAACGCATGCACAGGCCACTTGTGCATCAAACAAATATAGGCATTTGCATTTGCGACTTCTCAGGCCAAATATGCATCATGGCACGTCCTTTTTAAACAGACAAAAAGACAATTACCAAGAGTTGATTAAGTTCACTTCATTGCAAAAGCACTGGGGTAACGTTATTGTGAGCAGAAGAGCGTTACTTAATACGAAATGAACGCATGCACAGACCACTTTCGCATCAAACAAATATAGGCATTTGCGACTGCTCAGGCCAAATATGCATCTTGGCATGTCCGTTACAAGCAAACAAAAGGACAAATACTAAAATATGATCAAGCTTCGCCGCATGGCAAAAGCACTGCGGTAAAGCCAGCGTGAGCAGAAGAGCATTACATGATACGAAATGAACGCATGCACAGGCCACTTGTGCAGCAAACCATTATCAGCATTTGCGAGTGCTCAGGCCAAATATGCATCTTGGCATATTTGTTTCATGGAGACAAAAACAATTACCAAAATATGATTATTCTTCATTGCATCGCGAAAGCACTGCGGTAAAGCCAGCGTGAGCAGAAGAGCTTTACATGATACGAAATGAAAGCATGCACAGGCCACTTGTGCATCAAACAAATATAAGCATGTGCGAGTGCTCAGGCCAAATATGCATCTCGGCACGTCCGTTTCAGGCAAACAAAAGGACAAATACTAAAATATTATCAAGCTTCACCGCATCGCGAAAGCACTGCGGTAAAGCCAGCGTGAGCAGAAGAGCATTACACGATACGAAATGAATGCATGTCCAGGCCACTTGTGCATCAAACAAAGATAAGCATTTGCGGGTTGCTCAGTCCAAATATGCATCTTGGCACGTCGGTTTCAGGCAAACAAAAGGACAAATACTTAAACTTTATCAAGCTTCCCTGCATCGCAAAAGCACTGAGGTAGAGCCAGCGTGAGCAGAAGAGCATTACATGATACGAAATGAACACATGCACAGGCCACTTGGGCATCAAACAAATATAAGCATGTGCGACTGCTCAGGCCGAATATGCATCTTCGCACGTCCTTTTCAAACAGACAAAACACAATTACCAAAAATTGATTAAGCTCTACTGCATCGCAAATCACTGCGGTAAAGCCAGCGTGAGCAGAAAGCATTACATGATACGAAATGAAAGCATGCACAGGCCACTTGTGCATCAAATATTAGCATTTGTGTCTGCTCAGGCCAAATATGCATCTTGGCACCTTCGTTTATGAGCGACAAAAAGACAATTACCAGAAGTGATAAAGCTTCACTGCATCGCGAAAGCACTGCGGTAAAGCCAGCTTGAGCAGAATAGCATTATATGATACGAATTGAACGCATGCACAGACCACTTGTGCAGCAAACCAATATAAGCATTTGCGAGTGCTCAGGCCAAATATGCATCTTGGCACGTCCGTTTCAAGCAAACGGAAGGATAATACTAAAATACTATCAAGCTTCACCGCATTGCAAAAGCACTGCGGTAAAGCCAGCGTGAGCAGAAGAGCATTACATGATACGAAATGAACGCATGCACAGGCCACTTGTGCAGCAAACCAATATAAGCATTTGCGAGTGCTCAGGCCAATTATGCATCTTGGCATGTTCGTTTCAGAGAGACAAAAACAATTACCAAATGGTGATTAATCTTCATTGCATCGCGAAAGCACTGCGGTAAAGCCAGCGTGAGCAGAAGAGCATTACAAGATACGAAATGAACGCATGCACAGGCCACTTGTGCAGCAAACAAATATAAGCATTTGCGAGTGCTCAGGCCAAATATGCATCTTGGCACGTCCGTTTCAGCAAACAAAAGGACAAATACTAAAATATTATCAAGCTTCACTGCATAGTGAAAGCACTGCGGTAATGCCAGGGGAAGCAGAAGAGTAATTTATGATACGAAATGAACGCATGCACAGGCCACTTGTGCAGCAAACAAATACAAGCATTTGCGAGGGCTCAGGCCAAATATGCATCCTGGCACGTCTGCTTGAGGCAAACAAAAGGAAAGTTACCAAAAGATGATCATGCTTCACTGCATCGCGAAAGAACTGCGGTAAAGCCAGCTTGAACAGAGGAGCAATACATGATACGAAATGAACGCATGCACAGGCCACTTGTGCATCAAACAAATATAAGCATTTGTGACTGCTCCGGCCAAATATGCATCTTGGCGCGTCCGTTTCAGGCAAACGAAAGGATATTACTAAAATACTATCAAGCCTCACCGTATCGCAAAAGCATTGCGGTAAAGCCACCGCGAGCAGAAGAGAAAAACATGATACGAAATGAACGCATGCACAGGCCACTGGTGCATCAAACAAATATAGGCATTTGCGACTTCTCAGGCCAAATATGCATCTTGGCACGTCCTTTTTAAACAGACAAAAAGACAATTACCAAGAGGTGATTAAGCTTCACTGCATCGCAAAAGCATTGGGGTAACGTTATCGTGAGCAGAAGAGCGTTACTTAATACGAAATGAACGCATGCACAGATCACTTTTGCATCAAACAAATATAAGCATTTGCGACTATTCAGGCCAAATTTGCATCATGGCACATTTGTTTCAAGCAAACAAAAGGACAAATACTTAAATATGATCCAGCTTCACTGCAACGCAAAAGCACTGCGGTAAAGCCAGCGTGAGCAGAAAGGCAATACATGATACGGAATGAAAGCATGCACAGGCCACTTGTGCAGCAAACCAATATAAGCATTTGCGAGTGCTCAGGCCAAATATGCATCTTGGCACGTCCGTTTCAAGCAAACGAAAGGATAATACTAAAATACTATCAAGCTTCACCGCATCGCAAAAGCACTGCGGTAAAGCCAGCGTGAGCAGAAGAGCATTACATGATACGAAATGAACGCATGCACAGGCCACTTGTGCAGCAAACCAATATAAGCATTTGCGAGTGCTCAGGCCAATTATGCATCTTGGCATGTTCGTTTCAGAGAGACAAAAACAATTACCAAAAGATGATTAATCTTCATTGCATCGCGAAAGCACTGCGATAAAGCCAGCGTGAGCAGAAGAGCATTACAAGATACGAAATGAACGCATGCACAGGCCACTTGTGCAGCAAACAAATATAAGCATTTGCGAGTGCTCAGGCCAAATATGCATCTTGGCACGTCCGTTTCAGCAAACAAAAGGACAAATACTAAAATATTATCAAGCTTCACTGCATAGTGAAAGCACTGCGGTAATGCCAGGGGAAGCAGAAGAGCAATTTATGATACGAAATGAACGCATGCACAGGCCACTGGTGCATCAAACAAATATAAGCATTTGCGACTGCCCAGGCCAAATATGCATCCTGGCACGTCTGTTTGAGGCAAACAAAAGGACGGTTACCAAAAGATGATCATGCTTCACTGCATCGCGAAAGAACTGCGGTAAAGCCAGCTTGAATAGAGGAGCGATACATGATACGAAATGAACGCATGCACAGGCCACTTGTGCATCAAACAAATATAAGCATTTGTGACTGCTCAGGCCAAATATGCATCTTGGCACGTCCGTTTCAAGCAAACGAAAGGACAAATACTAAAATACTATCAAGCTTCACCGCATCGCAAAAGCACTGCGGTAAAGCCACAGTGTAGAGAAGAGAATTACATGATACGAAATGAACGCATGCAGAGGCCACTTGTGCATCAAATATAAGCATTTGCGACTGCTCAGGCCAAATATGCATCTTGGCACGTCCGTTTTAAGGAGACAAAAAGACAGTTACCAAAAGATGATAAAGCTTCACTGCATCGCGAAAGCACTGCGGTAAAGCCAGCGTGAGCAGAAAAGCAATACAGGAAACGAAATGAACGCATGCACAGGCCACTTGTGCATCGAAAAAATATAAGCATTTCCGAGTGCTCAGGCCAAATATGCATCTTGGCACGTGCGTTTCAGGCAAACAAAAGGACAAATACTTAAATATGATCCAGCTTCACTGCAACGCAAAAGCACTGCGGTAAAGCCAGCGTGAGCAGAAGAGCATTACATGATACGAAATGAAAGCATGCACAGGCCGCTTGTGCATCAAACAAATATAAGCATTTCCGAGTGCTCAGGCCAAATATGCATCGTGGCAAGTCCGTTTCAGGCAAACAAAAGGACAAATACTTAAACTTGATCAAGCTTCACTGCATCGCAAAAGCACTGCGGTAAAGCCAGCGTGAGCAGAAGAACATTACATGATACGAAATGAACGCATGCACAGGCCACTTGTGCATCAAACAAATATAGGCATTTGCATTTGCGACTTCTCAGGCCAAATATGCATCTTGGCACGTCCTTTTTAAGCAGACAAAAAGACAATTACCAAGAGTTGATTAAGCTTCACTTCATTGCAAAAGCACTGGGGTAACGTTATCGTGAGCAGAAGAGCGTTACTTAATACGAAATGAACGCATGCACAGACCACTTTCGCATCAAACAAATATAGGCATTTGCCACTGCTCAGGCCAAATATGCATCTTGGCATGTCCGTTACAAGCAAACAAAAGGACAAATACTAAAATATTATCAAGCTTCGCCGCATCGCAAAAGCACTGCGGTAAAGCCAGCGTGAGCAGAAGAGCAATACATGATACGAAATGAACGCATGCACAGGCCACTTGTGCATCATACAAATGTAAGCATTTTCGACTGCTCAGGCCAAATATGCATCTTGGCACGTCCTTTTCCAACAGACAAAAAGACAATTACCAAAAGATGATTAAGCTTCACTGCATCGCAAAAGCACTGCGGTAAAGCCAGCGTGAGCAGAAGAGCATTACATGATACGAAATGAAAGCATGCACAGGCCACTTGTGCATCAAAAAAATATAAGCCTTTGTGAGTGTTCAGGCCAAATATTCGTCTTGGCACGTCCGTTTCAGAGGACAAATACTAAAATATTATCAGCTTCACTGCATTAAAAAAGCACTGCGGTAAAGCCATAGTGAGCAGAAGAGCATTACATGATGCGAAATGAACGCATGCCCAGGCCACTTGTGCATCAAACAAATATAAGCATTTGCGGTTGCTCAGGCAAAATATGCATCTTGGCACGTCCTTTTGAAAGAGACAAAACACAATTACTAAAAGATATTTAAGCTTCACGGCATCGCAAAGTCACTGCGGTAAAGCCAGCGTGAGCAGGAGAACAATACATGATACGAAATGAACGCATGCAATGGCCAGTTGTGCATCAAACAACTATAAGCATTTGCGACTGCTCAGGCCAAACGTGCATCTTGGCACGTCCTTTTCAAACAAACAAAAAGACAATTTTTAAAGGATGATTAAGCTTCACTGCATCGCAAAAGCACTGCGGTAAAGCCATCGTGAGCAGAAGAGCGTTACTTGATATGAAATGAACGCATGCAGCGGCCACTTTTGCATCAAACAAATATAAGAATTTGCGATTGCTCAGGCCAAATATGCATCTTGGCACGTCCGTTTCAGGGAGACAAAAAGACAATTACCAAAAGGAGATTAAGCTTCACTGCATCGCGAAAGCACTGCGGTAAAGCCAGCGTGAGCAGAAGAGCATTACATGATACGAAATGAACGCATGCCGAGGCCACTTGTGCACCAAACAAGTATAAGCATGTGCGAGTGCTCAGGCCAAATATGCATCTTGGCACGTCCTTTCAAACAGACAAAACACAATTACCACAAAATCAATAGGCTTCACTGCATCGCAAATCACTGCGGTAAAAGCAGCGTAAGCAGAAGAGCAATAAATGATACGAAATGAACGCATGCCCAGGCCACTACTGCATCAAACAAATATAAGCATGTGCGAGTGCTCGGGCCAAATATGCATCTCGGCACGTCCGTTTCAGGCAAACAAATGGACAAATACTTAAATTTGATCAAGCTTCACTGCATCGCGAAAGCACTGCGGTAAAACTACGGTGAGCAGAAGAGCATTACATGTTACGAAATGAACGCATGCACAGGCCACTGGTGCATCAAACAAATATACGCATTTGCGACTGCTCAGGCCAAATATGCATCTTGGCAAGTCTGTTTCAGGCGTTTAAACAAACGGGCAATTACCAAAAGATAATCATGCTTCACTGCATCTCGAAAGAACTGCGGTAAAGCCAGCATGAGCAGAGGAGCAATACATGATACGAATTGAACGCATGCACAGACCACTTGTGCATCAAACAAATATAAGCATTTGCGACTGCTCAGGCAAAATATGCATCTGGGCGCGTCCGTTTCAGGCAAACAAAAGTACAAATACCTAAATATGATTAGGCTTCACTGCTTCAAAAAAGCACTGCGGTAAAGCCAGCGTGAGCAGAAGAGCATTACATGATACAAAATGCACGCATGCACAGGCCACTAGTGCATCAACAAATATAAGCAATTGTGACTGCTCAGGCGGAATATGCATCTTGGCACGTCCGTTTCAGGCACAAAAAGGACAAATACTAAAGTATGATCAAGCTTCACTGCATCGAAAAAGCGCTGTGGTAAAGCCAGCGTGAGCAGAAGAGCATTACATGATACGAAATGAACGCATGCACAGGCCACTCGTGCATCGAACATCGAATAAGCATTTGCGACTGCTCCTGCCAAATATGAATCTTGGCACGTCCTTTTCAAACAGACAAAAAGACAATTACCAAAAGATGATTAAGCTTCAGTGCATCGCAAAAGCACTGCGGTAAAGCCAGCGTGAGCAGAAGAGCATTACATGATACGAAATGAAAGCATGCACAGGCCACTTGTGCATCAAAGAAATATCAGCATTTGTGACTGCTCAGGCCAAATTTGCATCTTGGCACCTTCGTTTCAGGGAGACAAAAAGACAATTACCAAAACTGATAAAGCTTCACTGCATCGCAAAAGCACTGCGGTAAAGCCAGCTTGAGCAGAATGGCATTAGATGATACGAAATAAACGCATGCATAGGCCACTTGTGCATCAAACAAATATAAGCGTTTGCGACTGCTCCGGCCAAATATGCATCTTGGCATGTCTGTTTCAGGCAAACAAAATAACAAATACTAAAATGTGATCAAGATTAACCGCATCCCAAAAACACTGCCGTAAAGCCAGCGTGAGCAGAAGAGCATTACCTGATACGAATTGAACGCATGCACAGGCCACTTGTGCATCAAACAAATATAAACATTTACGACTGCTCAGGCCAAATATGCATCTCGGCATGTCCGTTTCAGGGAGAAAAAACAATTACCAAAAGACGATTAAGCTTCATTGCATCGCGAAAGCACTGCGGTAAAGCCAGCGTGAGCAGAAGAGCATTACATGATACGAAATGAACGCATGCCCAGGCCACTACTGCATCAAACAAATATAAGCATTTGCGACTGCTCAGGCCAAATATGCATCTTGGCACGTCCGTTTCAGGCAAACAAATGGACAAATACTTAAATTTGATCAAGCTTCACTGCATTGCGAAAGAGCTGCGGTAAAGCCAGCATGAGCAGAAGAGCATTACATGATACGAAATGAACGCATGCACAGGCCACTTGTGCACCAAACAAGTATAAGCATTTGCGACTGCTCAGGCGAAATATGCATCTTGGCACGTCCGTTTCAGGGAGACAAAAAAATTGCCCACAGCTTCCCTCGGGGGAACACTGAGGAGGATGCGGAGCATATAACTGGTTAACGGGGTGTTGAAGTACGACTTACTTGGGTCGATGGCTAAATTGGTTAACGTGGTTGTGAATGGGGTGTTAAATTGCGACTTACTTGGGTCGATGGCTAAATTGGTTAACGTGGTTGTAGGAGGGGGTTTTAAATGAGTGAACACGTGCACACGTATGCGAAAGGGCGGCGCTGGTCGAAGGGACGTCGATCATTGTGTTTGTGGATTCGTTGGAATTCATTTCACCACGACCTTAGACTTCGACGCGCCGTACAAACCAACCGACGAGCGGCAACTGAGCGAGCGAGCGCCGACCTTGAGTATATATACAGCGCGACGGCGCATGCACTGTCAGCTGTTGAATGTTCTCGAAGCGCGACGTAGCATGCGCGTCCACTGGAGAATCAGGAGATTTGTAGAATGTTCTAGAAGGGGAGAAGCGCGCGCGGCACAGATGGTGGGTGACGGTGCATGCGCGCGTCAGCTGTCGAATGTTCGAGAAGGGGGAGAAGCGCAACGGTGCATGCGCGCGCGTCAGCTGCCGATGTTCTCGAAGCGCGACGGCGCATGCGCGCTATATTACACAGCTAGCGAATGCTCGTGAAGAGGAGAAGCGCACGCGGTGTGTAGAGGAGGAAGGGTGCACAGACGGTGGAGGAGTGAAGCGCGTGCGGTGTGTAGAGGAGGAAGGAATGCACAGATGGTGGAAGAAGGAGGAGGAAGCTTGCGGATGGCGCCGCAATACAAGCCTCGAGTATTAGATGCTCCGCATCTAAAAGACAATTACCAAAAAATTACTAAGCTTCACTGCATCGCGAAAGCACTATGGTAAAGCCAGCATGAGCAGAAGAGCATTACATGAAACAAAATGAACGCATGCACAGGCCACTTGTGCATCAAAAAATATAAGAATTTGCGACTGCTCAGGCCAAATATGCATCTTGGCACATCCGTTTCAGGCAAACAAAAGGACAAATACTGAAATAGAATCAAGCTTCACCGCATCGCAAAAGCAGTACGGTAAAGCCAGCGCGAGCAGAAGAGCAATGCATGATACGAAATGAACGCACGCACAGGCCTCTTGTGCATCAAACAATTATAAGCATCTTCGACTGCTCAGGCCAAGTATGCATCTTGGCATGTCTGTTTCAGGCAAACAAAATAACAAATACTAAAATGTGATCAAGCTTAACCGCATCGCAAAAGCAGTGCGGTAAAGCCAGCGGGAGCAGAAGAGCATTACATGATACGAAATGAACGCATGCACAGGCCACTTGTGCATCAAACAAATGTCAGAATTTGCGGCTGCTCAGGCCAAATATGCATCTTGGCGCATCCATTTCAGGCAAACAAAAGGACAAATACTAAAATATTATCAAGCTTCACCGCATTGCAAAAGCAGTGCGGTAAAGCCAGCGCGAGCAGAAGAGCAATACATGATACGAATTGAACGCATGCACAGGCCACTTGTGCATCAAACAATTATAAGCATCTTCGACTGCTCAGGCCAAATATGCATCTTGGCACGTCCTTTACAATCAGACAAAAAGATAATTACCAAAAGTTGATTAATCTTCACTGCATCGCAAAAGCACTGCGGTAAAGCGAGCCTGAGCAGAATGGCATTATATGATACGAAATAAACGCATGCCTAGGCCAATTGTGCATCTAACAAATATAAGCGTTTGCGACTGCTCAGGCCAAATATGCATCTTGGCATGTCTGTATCAGGCAAACAAAATAACAAATACTAAAATGTGATCAAGCTTAACCGCATCGCGAAAGCACTGCCGTAAAGCCAGCGTAAGCAGAAGAGCATTACTTGATACGAATTGAACGCATGCACAGGCCACTTGTGCATCAAACAAATATAAACATTTATGACTGCTCAGGCCAATTATGCATCTTGGCATGTCCGTTTCAGGGAGACAAAAAACAATTACCAAAAGATGATTAAGCTTCATTGCATCGCGAAAGCACTGCGGTAAAGCCAGCGTGAGCAGAAGAGCATTACATGATACGAAATAAAAGCATGCACAGGCCACTTGTGCATCAAACAAATATAAGCATGTGCGAGTGCTCAGGTCAAATATGCATATCGGCACGTCCGTTTCAGGCAAACAAAAGGACAAGTACTAAAATATCATCAAGCTTCACCGCATCGCGAAAACACTGCGGTAAAGCCAGGGTGAGCAGAAGAGCATTACATGATACGAAATGAACGCATGCACAGGTCACTTATGCATCAAACAAATATAAGAATTTGCGACTGCTCCGGCCAAATATTCATCTTGGCACGTCCGTTTCAGGCAAACAAAAGGACAAATACTTAAATTTGATCAAGCTTCACTGCATCGCGAAAGAACTGCGGTAAAGCCAGCACGTGCAGAAGAGCAATACATGATACAAATTAAACGCATGCACAGGCCATTTGTGCATCAAACAGTTATAAGCATGTGCGAGTGCTCAGGCCAAAAATGCATCTCGGCACGTCCGTTTCAAGCAAACAAAAGGACAAATACTAAAATATCATCAAGCTTCACCGCATCGCGAAAGCACTCCGGTAAAGCCTGCGTGAGCAGAAGAGCATTACATGATACGAAATGAACGCATGCACAGGCCACATGTGCATCAAACAAATATAAGCATTTGCGACTGCTCAGGCCAAATATGCATCTTGGCATGTCTGTTTCAGGGAGACAAAAAACAATTGCCAAAAGATGATTAAGCTTCACTATATCGCGAAATCGCTGCGGTAAAGCCAGCGTGAGCAGAAGAGCATTACATGATACGAAAAGAATGCATGCCAAGGCCACTTGTGCATCAAACAAATATAAGCATTTGCGACTGCTCAGGCCAAATATGGATATTGGCACGTCCGTTTCAGGCAAACAAAAGGACAAATTCTTAAATACGTTCAAGCTTCAGTGCATCGTAAAAGCACTGCGGTAAAGCCAGCGTGGGCAGAAGAGCAATACATGATACGAAATGAACGCATGCACAGGCCATTTGTGCATCAAACAAATATAAGCAATTTCGCTGGCTCAGGCCAAATATGCATCTTGGCACGTCCTATTCGAACAGACAAAAAGACAATTACCAAAAGATGATTAAGCTTCACTGCATCGCAAAAGCACTGCGGTAAAGCCAGCATGAGCAGAAGAGCATTACATGATACGAAATAAAAGCATGCACAGGCCACTTGTGCATCAAAAAAATATAAGCCATTGCGATTGTTCAGGCCAAATATCCGTCTTGGCACGTCCGTTTCAGGCAAACAAAAGGACAAATACTAAAATATTATCACCTTCACTGCATTAAAAAAGCACTGTGGTAAAGCCAGCGTGACAGAAGAGCATTACACGATGCGAAATGAACGCATGCTCAGGCCACTTGTGCATCAAACAAATATAAGCATTTGCGGTTGCTCAGGCAAAATATGCATCTTGGCACGTCCTTTTCGAAGAGACAAAACACAATTACTAAAAAATAATTAAGCGTCACGGCATCGCAAAGTCACTGCGGTAAAGCCATCGTGAGCAGAAGAGCGTTACTTGATACGAAATGAACGCATGCACAGGCCACTTTTGCATCAAAGAAATATAGGCATTTGACTGCTCAGGCCAAATATGCATCTTGGCACGTCCGTTTCAGTGAGACAAAAAGACAATTACCAAAAGCAGATTAAGCTTCACTGCATCGCGAAAGCACTGCGGTAAAAGTAGCGTGAGCAGAAGAGCATTACATGATACGAAATGAACGCATGCACAGGCCACTTGTGCAGCAAACAAATATAAGCATTTGCGAGTGCTCAGGACAAATATGCATCTTGGCACGTCCGTTTCAGGCAAAAAGGACAAATACTAATATATTATCAAGCTTCACCGCATCGCGAAAGCAGTGCGGTAAAGCCAGCGTGAGCAGAAGAGCATTACATGATACGAAATGAACGCATGCACAGGCCACTTAGGCATCAAACAAATATAAGCATTTGCGACTGCTCAGGCCAATTATGCATCTTGGCACGTCCGTTTCAGGCAAACAAAAGGACAAATACTAAATTATGATCAAGCTTCACTGCATCGAAAAGCACTGTGTAAAGCCAGCGTAAGCAGAAGAGCAATAAATGATACGAAATGAACGCATGCACGTCCGTTTCAGGCAAACAAAAGGACAAATACTAAATTATGATCAAGCTTCACTGCATCGAAAAGCACTGTGGTAAAGCCAGCGTAAGCAGAAGAGCAATAAATGATACGAAATGAACGCATGCCCAGGCCACATGTGCATCAAGCAAATATAAGCATTTGCGGTCGCTCAGGCAAATTATGCATCTTGGCACGTCCTTAAAAGAGACAAAAAGACAATTACCAAAAAATGATTAAGCTTCACTGCATCGCAAAAGCACTGCGGTAAAGCCATCTTGAGCAGAAGAGCGTTACTTCATACGAAATGAACACATGCACAGGCCACTTTTGCATCAAACAAATATAAGCATTTGCGACTGCCCAGGCCAAATATGCATCTTGGCACGTCCGTTTCAAGCAAACAAAAGGACAAATACTTAAATATGATCAAGCTTCACTGCATCACGAAAGAACTGCGGTAAAGCAAGCATGAGCAGAAGAGCAATACATGATACGAAATGAACGCATGCACAGGCCACTTGTGCATCAAACAAATATAAGCATTTGCGACTGCTCAGGCCAAATATGCATCTTGGCACGTCCGTTTCAGGCAAACAAAATGACAAATACTAAAGTATGTACAAGCTTCACTGACTCGAAAAAGCACTGTGGTAAAGTCAGCGTGAGCAGAAGAGCTCTAAATGAAACGAATTGAACGCATGCCCAGGCCACTACTGCATCAAACAAATATAAGCATTTGCGACTGCTCAGGCTAAATATGCATCTTGGCACGTCCGTTTCAGGCAAGCAAAAGGACAAATACCTAAATTTGATCAAGCTTTACCGCATTGCAAAAGCACTGCGGTAAAGCCAGCGTGAGTGAAGAGCATTACTTGATACGAAATGAACGCATGCACAGGCGACTTGTACATCACACAAATATAAGCATTTGCGACTGCTCAGGCCAAATATTCATCTTGGCACGTCCGTTTCAGGCAAACAAAAGGACAAATACTAAAATATTATCAGCTTCACTGCAAATAAAAAGCACTGCGGTAAAGCCAGCGTGAGCAGAAGAGCATTACATGATACGAAATGAACTCATGCCCAAGCTATTTGTGCATCAAACAAATATAAGCATTTGCGGTTGCTCAGGCAAAATATGCATCTTGGCACGTCCTTTTCAAAAAGACAAAACACAATTACCAAAAAATCATTAAGCTTCACTGCATCGCAAATCACTGCGGTAAAAGCAGCGTTAGTAGAAGAGCATTACATGATACGAAATGAACGCATGCACAGGCCACTTGTGCAGCAAACAAATATAAGCATTTGCGAGTGCTCAGGACAAATATGCATCTAAGCACGTCCATTTTAGGCAAAAAGGACAAATACTAAAATGCTATCAAGCTTCACCGCATCGCAAAAGCAGTGCGGTAAAGCCAGCGTGAGCAGAAGAGCATTACATGATATGAAATAAACGCATGCACAGGCCACTTAGGCATCAAACAAATATAAGCATTTGCGACTGCTCAGGCCAAATATCCATCTTGGCACGTCCGTTTCAGGCAAACAAAAGGACAAATACTACATTATAATCAAGCTACACTGCATCGAAAAGCACTGTGGTAAAGCCAGCGTAAGCAGAAGAGCACTAAATGATACGAAATGAACGCATGCACAGGCCACCTAAGCATCAAACAAATATAAGCATTTGCGACTGCTCAGGCCAAATATGCATCTTGGCACGTCCGTTTCAGGCAAACAAAAGAACAAATACTAAATTATGATCAAGCTTCACTGCATCGAAAAGCACTGTGGTAAAGCCAGAGTAAGCAGAAGAGCAATAAATGATACGAAATGAACGCATGCCCAGGCCACATGTGCAACAAGCAAATATAAGCATTTGCGGTTGCTCAGGCAAATTATGCATCTTGGCACGTCCTTTTCAAAGAGACAAAACACAATTACTAAAAGATAATTAGGTTTCACGGCATCGCAAAGTCACTGCGGTAAAGCCAGCGTGAGCAGGAGAGCATTACATGATATGAAATGAACGCATGCAATGGCCACTTGTGCATCAAACAAATATAGGCATTTGCCACTGCTCAGGTCAAATATGCGTCTTGGCACGTCCTTTTCAAACAGACAAAAAGACAATTACTAAAAGATGATTAAGCTTCACTGCATCGCAAAATCACTGCGGTAAAGCCATCGTGAGCAAAAGAGCGTTACTTGATACGAAAAGAACGCATGCACAGGCCACTTTTGCATCAAACAAATAAAAGCATTTGCGACTGCTCAGGCCAAATATGCATCTTGGCACGTCCTATTCAGGGAGACAAAAAGACAATTACCAAAAGCAGATAAAGCTTCACTGCATCGCGAAAGCACTGCAGTAAAGCTAGCGTGAGCAGAAGAGCATTACATGATACGATATGAACGCATGCACAGGCCACTTGTGCATCAAACAAATATAAGAGTGCGACTACTCAGGGCCACTTGTGCATCAAACAAATATAAGAGTGCGACTGCTCAGGCCAAATATGCATCTTGACGCGTCCGTTTCAGGCAAACAAATGGACAAATACTTAATTTTGATCAAGCTTCACTGCATCGCGAAAGCACTGCGGTAAAACTAGGGTGAGTAGAAGAGCATTACTTGATACGAAATGAACGCATGCACAGGCCACTAGTGCATCAAACAAATATAAGCATTTGCGACTGCTCAGGCCGAATATGCATCTTGGCACGTCCTTTCAAACAGACAAAACACAAATACCAAAAAATCATTAAGCTTCACTGCATCGCAAATCACTGCGGTAAAAGCAGCGTGAGTAGAAGAGCATTACATGATACGAAATGAACGCATGCACAGGCCACTTGTGCAGCAAACAAATATAAGCATTTGCGCCTGCCCAGGCCAAATATGCATCTTGGCACGTACGTTTCAGGCAAACAAAAGTACAATTACCTGATTATGATTAGGCTTCACTGCATCAAAAAAGCACTGCAGTAAGGCCAGCTTGAGAAGAAGAGCATTACATGATACGAAACGAACGCATGCACAGGCGACTTGTACATCACACAAATATAAGCATTTGCGACTGCTCAGGCCAAATATGCATCTTGGCACGTCCGTTTCAGGCAAACAAAAGGACAAATACTAAAATATTATCAGCTTCACTGCAAATAAAAAGCACTGCGGTAAAGCCAGCGTGAGCAGAAGAGCATTACATGATACGAAATGAACTCATGCCCAAGCTACTTGTGCATCAAACAAATATAAGCATTTGCGGTTGCTCAGGCAAAATATGCATCTTGGCACGTCCTTTTCAAAAAGACAAAACACAATTACCAAAAAATCATTAAGCTTCACTGCATCGCAAATCACTGCGGTAAAAGCAGCGTGAGTAGAAGAGCATTACATGATACGAAATGAACGCATGCACAGGCCACTTGTGCAGCAAACAAATATAAGCATTTGCGAGTGCTCAGGACAAATATGCATCTAAGCACGTCCATTTTAGGCAAAAAGGACAAATACTAAAATGCTATCAAGCTTCACCGCATCGCTAAAGCAGTGCGGTAAAGCCAGCGTGAGCAGAAGAGCATTACATGATATGAAATGAACGCATGCACAGGCCACTTAGGCATCAAACAAATATAAGCATTTGCGACTGCTCAGGCCAAATATCCATCTTGGCACGTCCGTTTCAGGCAAACAAAAGGACAAATACTACATTATAATCAAGCTACACTGCATCGAAAAGCACTGTGGTAAAGCCAGCGTAAGCAGAAGAGCAAAAAATGATACGAAATGAACGCATGCACAGGCCACCTAAGCATCAAACAAATATAAGCATTTGCGACTGCTCAGGCCAAATATGCATCTTGGCACGTCCGTTTCAGGCAAACAAAAGAACAAATACTAAATTATGATCAAGCTTCACTGCATCGAAAAGCACTGTGGTAAAGCCAGAGTAAGCAGAAGAGCAATAAATGATACGAAATGAACGCATGCCCAGGCCACATGTGCAACAAGCAAATATAAGCATTTGCGGTTGCTCAGGCAAATTATGCATCTTGGCACGTCCTTTTTAAAGAGACAAAACACAATTACTAAAAGATAATTAGGTTTCACGGCATCGCAAAGTCACTGCGGTAAAGCCAGCGTGAGCAGGAGAGCATTACATGATATGAAATGAACGCATGCAATGGCCACTTGTGCATCAAACAAATATAGGCATTTGCCACTGCTCAGGTCAAATATGCGTCTTGGCACGTCCTTTTCAAACAGACAAAAAGACAATTACTAAAAGATGATTAAGCTTCACTGCATCGCAAAATCACTGCGGTAAAGCCATCGTGAGCAAAAGAGCGTTACTTGATACGAAAAGAACGCATGCACAGGCCACTTTTGCATCAAACAAATAAAAGCATTTGCGACTGCTCAGGCCAAATATGCATCTTGGCACGTCCTATTCAGGGAGACAAAAAGACAATTACCAAAAGCAGATAAAGCTTCACTGCATCGCGAAAGCACTGCAGTAAAGCTAGCGTGAGCAGAAGAGCATTACATGATACGATATGAACGCATGCACAGGCCACTTGTGCATCAAACAAATATAAGAGTGCGACTACTCAGGGCCACTTGTGCATCAAACAAATATAAGAGTGCGACTGCTCAGGCCAAATATGCATCTTGACGCGTCCGTTTCAGGCAAACAAATGGACAAATACTTAATTTTGATCAAGCTTCACTGCATCGCGAAAGCACTGCGGTAAAACTAGGGTGAGTAGAAGAGCATTACTTGATACGAAATGAACGCATGCACAGGCCACTAGTGCATCAAACAAATATAAGCATTTGCGACTGCTCAGGCCGAATATGCATCTTGGCACGTCCTTTCAAACAGACAAAACACAAATACCAAAAAATCAATAAGCTTCACTGCATCGCAAATCACTGCGGTAAAAGCAGCGTGAGTAGAAGAGCATTACATGATACGAAATGAACGCATGCACAGGCCACTTGTGCAGCAAACAAATATAAGCATTTGCGCCTGCCCAGGCCAAATATGCATCTTGGCACGTACGTTTCAGGCAAACAAAAGTACAATTACCTGATTATGATTAGGCTTCACTGCATCAAAAAAGCACTGCAGTAAGGCCAGCGTGAGAAGAAGAGCATTACATGATACGAAATGAACGCATGCACAGGCCAGTTAGTTGTGCATCAAACAAATATAAGCATTTGTGACTGCTCAGGCCAAATATGCATCTTGGCACGTCCGTTTCAGGCAAACAAATGGACAAATACTTAATGACGATCAAGCTTCACTGCAACGCAAACGCACTGCGGTAAAGCCAGCGTGAGCAGAAGAGCATTACATGGTGCGAAAGAACGCATGCACAGGCCACTTGTGCATCAAAGAAATATAAGCATTTGCGACTGCTCAGGCCAAATATGCATCTTGGCACGTCCGTTTCAGGGAGACAAAAAGACAATTACCAAAAGCAGATTAAGCTTCACTGCATAGCGAAAGCACTGCAGTAACGCCAGCGTGAGCAGAAGAGCATTACATGATACGAAATGAACGCATGCAATGGCCACTTGTGCATCAAACAAATATAAGCATTTGCGACTGCTCAGGCCAAATATGCATCTTGGCACGTCCTTTTCAAACAGACAAAAAGACAATTACTAAAATATGATTAAGCTTCACTGCATCGCAAAATCACTGCGGTAAAGCCATCGTGAGCAGAAGAGCGTTACTTGATACGAAATGAACTCATGCACAGGCCACTTTTGCATCAAACAAATAAAAGCTTTTGTGACTGCTCAGGCCAAATATGCATCTTGGCACGTCCGTTTGAGGGAGAAAAAAAGACAATTACCAAACGCAGATTAAGCTTCACTGCATCGCGAAAGCACTGCAGTAAAGCTAGCGTAAGCAGAAGAGCATTACATGATACGAAATGAACGCATGCACAGGCCACTTGTTCATCAAACAAATATAAACATTTGCGACTGCTCAGGCCAAATATGCATCTTTTCACGCCCGTTTCAGGCAAACAAAAGGACAAATACTAAAATATTATCAAGCTTCACTGCACTGCAAAAGCACTGTGGTAAAGCCAGCGTGAGCAGAAGAGCATTACTTGATACGAAATGAACGCATGCAAAGGCGACTTGTGCATCACACAAATATAATCATTTGCGACTGCTCAGGCCAATTATGCATCTTGGCACGTCCGTTTCAGGCAAAAAAAAGGACAAATACTAAAGTATGATCAAGCTTCACTGCATCGAAAAAGCACTGTGGTAAAGCCAGCGTGAGCAGAAGAGCATTGCATGATACGAAATGAGCGCATGCAAAGGCCACATGTGCATCAAGCAGATACAAGCATTTGCGAATGCTCAGGCCAAATATGCATCTTGGCATGTCCTTTTCAAACAGACAAAAAGATAATTACCAAAAGATGATTAAGCTTCACTGCATCACAAAAGCACTGCGGTAAAGCCATCGTTAGCAGACGAGCGTTACTTGATACGAAATGAACACTTGCACAGGCCACTTTTGCATCAAACAATTATAACCATTTGCGACTGCTGAGGCCGAATATGCATCTTGGCACGTCCTTTCAAACAGACAAAACACAATTACCAAAAAATCATTAAGCTTCACTGCATCAAACAAATATAAGCATTCGCGACTGCTCAGGCCAAATATGCATCTCGGCACGTCCGTTTCAGGCAAACAAAAGGACAAATACTAAAATATTATCAAGCTTCACCGCATCGCGAAAGCACTGCGGTAAAGCCAGCGTGAGCAGAAGAGCATTACATGATACGAAATGAACGCATGCAAGGGCCACTTGTGCATTAAACAAATATAAGCATTTGCGACTGCTCAGGCCAAGTATGCATCTTGGCACGTCCGTTTCAGGCAAACAAATGGACAAGTACTTAAATTTGATCAAGCTTGCCTGCATTGCGAAAAAACTGCGGTAAATCCAGCATGAGCAAAAGAGCAATACATGATACGAAAATAACGCATGCACAGGCCACTTGTGCATCAAACAAATATATGCATTTGCGACTGCTCAGGCCAAATATGCATCTTGGCACGTCCGTTTCAGGGAGACAAAAAAACAATTACCAAAAGATGATTAAGCTTCACTGTATCACGAAAGCGCTGCGGTAAAGCCAGCGTGAGCAGAAGAGCATTACATGATACGGAATGAACGCATGCCGAGGCCACTTGTGCATCAAACAAATATAACCATTTGCGAGTGTTCAGGCCAAATATGCATCTTGGCACATCCGTTTCAGGCAAACAAAAGGACAAATACTAATATATGATCAAGCTTCACTGCATTGCATAGGCACTGCGGTAAAGCCAGTGGGAGCAGAAGAGCATTACTTGATACGAAATGAACGCATGCAAGGGCCACTTGTGCATCAAACAAATATAAGAATTTGCGACTGCTCAGGCCAATTATGCATCTTGGCACGTCCGTTTCAGGCAAACAAATGGACAAATACTTAAATTTGATCAAGTTTCACTGCATCGCGAAAGAGCTGCGGTAAAGCCAGCATGAGCAAAAGAGCATTACATGATACGAAATGAACGCACGCACAAGCCACTTGTGCATCAAACAAATATAAGCATTTGCAACTGCTCAGACCAAATATGCATCTTGGCATGTCCGTTTAGGGGAGACAAAAAAAACAATTACCAAAAGATGATGAACTTCACTATATCGCGAGAGCGCTGCGATAAAGCCAGCGTGAGCAGAAAAGCATTACATGATACGAAATGAACGCATGTCCAGGCCACTTGTGCATCAAACAAATATAAGCATGTGCGACTGCTCAGGCCGAATATGCATCTTGGCACGTCCTTTTCAAACAGACAAAACCCAATTACCAAAAGTTTATTAAGCTTTACTGCATCGCAAATCACTGCGGTAAAGCCAGCGTGAGCAGAAGAGCATTACATGATACGAAATAAAAGCATGCACAGGCCACTTGTGCATCAAACAAATACAAGCATTTGCGAGGGCTCAGGCCAAATATGCATCTTGGCACGTCTGTTTCAGGCAAACAAAAGGACAAATACTAAAATATTATTAAGCTTCACCACATCGCGAAAGTAGTGCGGTAAAGCCAGCATGAGCAGAAGAGGAATACATGATACGAAATGAACGCATGCACAGGCCACTTGTGCATCAAACAAATATAAGCATTTGCGACTGCTCAGGCCAAATATGCATCTTGGCACGTCCGTTTCAGGCAAACAAAGGGACAAATACTAAAATAGTATCAAGCTTCCCTGCATCGCAAAAGCACTGCGGTAGAGCCAGCGTGAGCAGAAGAGCAATACATGATACAAAATGAACACATGCACAGGCCACTTGTGCATCAAACAAATATAAGCATGTGCGACTGCTCAGGCCGAATATGCATCTTGGCACGTCCTTTTCAAACAGACAAGACAATTACCAAAAGATGATTAAGCTTCACTGCATCGCGAAAGCACTGCGGTAAAGCCAGCGTGAGCAGAAAAACATTACATGATACGAATTGAAAGCATGCAAAGGCCACTTGTGGATCAAACAAATATAAGCATTTGCGAGTGTTCAGGCCAATTATGCATCTTGGCACGTCCGTTTCAGGCAAACAAAAGGACAAATACTAAAATAGTATCAAGCTTTACCGCATCAACAAACACTGCGGTAAAGCCAGCGTGAGCAGAAGAACAATACATGATACGAAATGAACGCATGCACAGGCCACTCGTGCATCAAACATTTATAAGCATATGCGACTGCTCCTGCAAATTATGCATCTTGGCACGTCCTTTTCAAACAGGCAAAAAGACAATTACCAAAAGATGATTAGTCTTCAGTGCATCGCAAAAGCGCTGCGGTAAAGCTAGCGTGAGCAGAAGAGCAATAAATGATACGAAATGAACGCATGCACAGGCCACTTGTGCATCAAACAATTAGAAGCATTTTGCGACTTCTCAGGCCAAAAATGCATCTTGGCATGTCCGTTTCAGAGAGACAAAACACAATTACTAAAGATGATTAAGCTTCATTGCATCGCAAAATCACTGCGGTAAAGCTAGCGTGAGCAGAAGAGGAATACATGATACGAAATGAAAGCATGCACAGGCCACTTGTGCATCAAACAAATATAAGCATTTGCGACTGCTCAGGCCAAATATGCATCTTGGCACGTCCGTTTCAGGCAAACAAAAGGACAAATACTAAAATAGTATCAAGCTTCCCTGCATCGCAAAAGCACTGCGGTAGAGCCAGCGTGAGCAGAAGAGCAATACATGATACAAAATGAACACATGCACAGGCCACTTGTGCATCAAACAAATATAAGCATGTGCGACTGCTCAGGCCGAATATGCATCTTGGCACGTCCTTTTCAAAGAGACAAGACAATTACCAAAAGATGATTAAGCTTCACTGCATCGCGAAAGCACTGCGGTAAAACCAGCGTGAGCAGAAAAACATTACATGATACGAATTGAAAGCATGCAAAGGCCACTTGTGGATCAAACAAATATAAGCATTTGCGAGTGTTCAGGCCAAATATGCATCTTGGCACGTCCGTTTCAGGCAAACAAAAGGACAAATACTAAAATAGTATCAAGCTTTACCGCATCAACAAACACTGCGGTAAAGCCAGCGTGAGCAGAAGAACACTACATGATACGAAATGAACGCATGCACAGGCCACTCGTGCATCAAACAATTATAAGCATATGCGACTGCTCCTGCAAAATATGCATCTTGGCACGTCCTTTTCAAACAGGCAAAAAGACAATTACCAAAAGATGATTAGTCTTCAGTGCATCGCAAAAGCGCTGCGGTAAAGCTAGCGTGAGCAGAAGAGCAATAAATGTTACGAAATGAACGCATGCACAGGCCACTTGTGCATCAAACAATTAGAAGCATTTTGCGACTTCTCAGGCCAAAAATGCATCTTGGCATGTCCGTTTCAGGGAGACAAAACACAATTACTAAAGATGATTAAGCTTCATTGCATCGCAAAATCACTGCGGTAAAGCTAGCGTGAGCAGAAGAGGAATACATGATACGAAATGAAAGCATGCACAGGCCACTTGTGCATCAAAGAAATATAAGCATTTGCGACTGCTCAGGCCAAATATGCATCTTGGCACGTCCGTTTCAGGCAAACAAAAGGACAAATACTAAAATAGTATCAAGCTTCCCTGCATCGCAAAAGCACTGCGGTAGAGCCAGCGTGAGCAGAAGAGCAATACATGATACAAAATGAACACATGCACAGGCCACTTGTGCATCAAACAAATATAAGCATGTGCGACTGCTCAGGCCGAATATGCATCTTGGCACGTCCTTTTCAAACAGACAAGACAATTACCAAAAGATGATTAAGCTTCACTGCATCGCGAAAGCACTGCGGTAAAGCCAGCGTGAGCAGAAGAACATTACATGATACGAATTGAAAGCATGCAAGGGCCACTTGTGCATCAAACAAATATAGGCATTTGCGACTTCTCAGGCCAAATATGCATCATGGCACGTCCTTTTTAAACAGACAAAAAGACAATTACCAAGAGATGATTAAGCTTCACTGCATCGCAAAAGCACTGGGGTAACGTTATCGTGAGCAGAAGAGCGTTACTTAATACGAAATGAACACATGCACAGGCCACTTAAGCATCAAACGAATATAAGCATGTGCGACTGCTTAGGCCAAATATGCATCTTGGCACGTCCTTTTCAAACAGACAAAACACAATTACCAAAAATTTATTAAGCTCTACTGCATCGCGACTCACTGCGATAAAGCCAGCGTGAGCAGAAAGCATTACATGATACGAAATGAAAGCATGCACAGGCCAATTGCGCATCAAACAAATATTAGCATTTGTGACTGCTCAGGCCAAATATGCATCTTGGCACCTTCGTTTCAGAGCGACAAAAAGACAATTACCAAAAGTGATAAAGCTTCACTGCATCGCGAAAGCACTGCGGTAAAGCCAGCTTGAGCAGAATAGCATTATATGTTACGAAATGAACGCATGCTCAGGCCACTTGTGCAGCACACAAATACAAGCATTTGCGAGGGCTCAGGCCAAATATGCATCTTGGCACGTCCGTTTCAGGCAAACAAAAGGACGAATACTAAAATATTATCAAGCTTCACCACAACGCAAAAGTAGTGCGGTAAAGCCAGCGTGAGCAGAAGAGGAATACATGATACAAAATGAACGCATGCACAGGCCACTTGTGCATCAAACAAATATAAGCATTTGCGACTGCTCAGGCCAAATATGCACCTTGGCACGTCCGTTTCAGGCAAACAAAAGGACAAATACTAAAATAGTATCAAGCTTCTCTGCATCGCAAAAGCACTGCGGTAGAGCCAGCGTGAGCAGAAGAGCATTACATGATACAAAATGAACACATGCACAGGCCACTTGTGCATCAAACAAATATAAGCATGTACGACTGCTCAGGCCGAATATGCATCTTGGCACGTCCTTTTCAAACAGACAAAAAGACAATTACCAAAAGATGATTAAGCTTCACTGCATCGCAAAAGCACTGCGGTAAAGCCAGCGTGAGCAGAAGAACATTACATGATACGAATTGAAAGCATGCACAGGCCACTTGTGCATCAAACAAATATAAGCATTTGTTAGTGTTTAGGCCAAATACGCATCTTGGCACGTCCGTTTCAGGCAAACAAAAGGACAAATACTAAAATAGTATCAAGCTTTACCGCATCAACAAAGCACTGCGGTAAATCCAGCGTGAGCAGAAGAGCAATACATGATACGAAATGAACGAATGCACAGGCCACTCGTGCATCAAACAATTATAAAAATATGCGACTGCTCTTGCAAAATATGCATCTTGGCACGTCCTTTTCAAACAGACAAAAAGACAATTACCAAAAGATGATTAAGCTTCAGTGCATCGCAAAAGCGCTGCGGTAAAGCCAGCGTGAGCAGAAGAGCATAACATGATACGAAATGAACGCATGCACAGGCCACTTGTGCAGCAAACAAATATAAGCATTTGCGAGTGCTCAGGCCAAATATGCATCTTGGCACGTCTGTTTCAGCAAACAAAAGGACAATTACTAAAATTTTATCAAGCTTCACTGCATAGTGAAAGCACTGCGGTAAAGCCAGGGGGAGAAAAAGAGCATTACATGATACGAAATGAACGCATGCATAGGCCACTGGTGCATCAAACAAATATAAGCATTTGCGACTGCCCAGGCCAAATATGCATCCTGGCACGTCTGTTTGAGGCAAACAAAAGGACAGTTACCAAAAGATGATCATGCTTCACTGCATCGCGAAAGAACTGCGGTAAAGCCAGCTTGAACAGAGGAGCGATACATGATACGAAATGAACGCAAGCACAGGCCACTTGTGCATCAAACAAATATAAGCATTTGTGAATGCTCAGGCCAAATATGCATCTTGGCACGTCCGTTTCAGGCAAACGAAAGGATAATACTAAAATACCATCAAGCCTCACCGCATCGCAAAAGCGAAGCACTGCGGTAAAGCCACCGTGAGCAGAAGAGAATTACATGATACGAAATGAACGCATGCACAGGCTACTGGTGCATCAAACAAATATAGGCATTTGCGACTTCTCAGGCCAAATATGCATCTTGGCACGTCCTTTTTAAACAGACAAAAAGACAATTACCAAGAGATGATTAAGCTTCACTGCATCGCAAAAGCACTGGGGTAACGTTATCGTGAGCAGAAGAGCGTTACTTAATACGAAATGAACGCATGCACAGACCACTTTTGCATCAAACAAATATAAGCGTTTGCGACTATTCAGGCCAAATTTGCATCATGGCACATTTGTTTCTAGCAAACAAAAGGAAAAATACTTAAATATGATCCAGCTTCACTGCAACGCAAAAGCACTGCGGTAAAGCCAGCGTGAGCAGAAAAGCAATACAGGAAACGAAAAGAACGCATGCACAGGCCATTTGTGCAGCAAACAAATATAAGCACTTGCGAGTGCTCAGGCCAACTATGCATCTTGGCACGTCCGTTTCAGGCAAACAAAAGGACAAATACTAAAATATTATCAAGCTTCACTGCATAGCGAAAGCACTGCGGTAAAGCCAGGGTGAGCAGAAGAGCATTACATGATACGAAATGAACGCATGCACAGGCCACTGGTGCATTAAACAAATATAAGCATTTGCGACTGCCCAGGCCAAATATGCATCCTGGCACGTCTGTTTGAGGCAAACAAAAGGACAGTTACCAAAAGATGATCATGCTTCACTGCATCGCGAAAGAACCGCGGTAAAGCTAGCTTGAACAGAGGAGCAATACATGATGCGAAATGAACGCATGCACAGGCCACTTGTGCATCAAACAAATATAAGCATTTGTGACTGCTCACGCCAAATATGTATCTTGGCACGTCCGTTTCAGGCAAACAAAAGGACAAATACTAAAATACTATCAAGCCTCACCGCATCGCAAAACCACTGCGGTGAAGCCGCCGTGAGCAGAAGAGAATTACATGATACGAAATGAACGCATGCAGAGGCCACTTGTGTATCAAATATAAGCATTTGCGACTGCTCAGGCCAAATATGCATCTTGGCACGTCCGTTTTAAGGAGACAAAAAGACAGTTACCAAAAGATGATAAAGCTTCACTGCATCGCGAAAGCACTGAAGTAAAGCCAGCGTGAGCAGAAAAGCAATACAGGAAACGAAATGAACGCATGCACAGGCCACTTGTGCATCAAAAAATATAAGCATTTGCGACTGCTCAGGCCAAATTTGCAACTTGGCACGTTCGTTTCAAGCAAACAAAAGGACAAATACTTAATTATGATCCAGCTTCACTGCAACGCAAAAGCACTGTGGTAAAGCCAGCGTGAGCAGAAGAGCATTACATGATACGAAATGATAGCATGCACAGGCCACTTGTGCATCAAAGAAATATAAGCATTTCCGAGTGCTCAGGCCAAATATGCATCTTGGTACGTCCGTTTCAGGCAAACAAAAGGACAAATACTTAAACTTGATCAAGCTTCACTGCATCGCAAAAGCACTGCGGTAAACCCAGCGTGAGCAGAAGAGCATTGCATGATACGAAATGAATGCATGCACAGGCCACTTGTGCATCAAACGCATATAGGCATTTGCGACTTCTCAGGCCAAATATGCATCTTGGCACGTCCTTTTTAAACAGACAAAAAGACAATTACCAAGAGATGATTAAGCTTCACTGCATCGCAAAGCACAGGGGTAACGTTATCGTGAGCAGAAGAGCGTTACTTAATACGAAATGAACGCATGCACAGACCCACTTTTCCATCAAACAAATATAAGCATTTGCGACTGCTCAGGCCAAATATGCACTTG
>WOVY01007736.1:0-23694 GCA_013436015.1 Rhipicephalus annulatus | reverse complement strand
TCTTGTTCACGTACGGCGGGATCTTGCCGAGGCTGCCTTGCTGATGTGGCTTCTTGTTCCCGTGCGGAATGATTGTGCCGACGCTGACGTGCTGCTGCAGCTTCTTGTACGTACAGCGGGATCTTGCCGACGCTGCCTTGCTGATGTGGCTTCTTGTTCCCGTGCTGAAGGATCTTGCCGACGCTGACGTGCCGCTGCAGCTTCTTGTTCATGAACAGCGGGATCTTGCCGACGCTGCCTTGCTGATGTGGCGTCTTGTTCCCGTGCGGAAGGATTGTGCCGATACTGACGTGCCGCTGCAGCTTCTTGTTCGCGTACAGCAAGATCTTGCTGACGCTGCCTTGCTGATGCGGCTTCTTGTTCCGTGCGGAAGGATCTTGCCGACGCTGGCGTGCCGCTGAAGTTTCTTGTTCACGTACGGCGGGATCTGCCGACACTGCCTGCTGATGTGGCTTCTTGTTCTTGTGCGAAACGATCTTGCCGACGCTGACGTGCCGCTGCAGCTTCTTGTTCAGGTACGGAGGATCTTGCCGAGGCTGCCTTGCTGATGTGGCTTCTTGTTCCCGTGCGGAAGGATTGTGCCGACGCTGACGTGCCGCTGCAGCTTCTGTTAACGTACAGCGGGATCTTGCCGACGCTGCCTTGCTGATGTGGCTTCTTGTTCCGTGCTGAAGGATCTTGCCGACGCTGACGTGCCACTGCAGCTTCTTCTTCAGGTACGGCGGGATCTTGCCGAGGCTGCCTTGCTGATGTGGCTTCTGTTCCCGTGCGGAACGATCTTGCCGACGCTGACGTGCCACTGCAGCTTCTTCTTCAGGTACGGCGGATCTGGCCGACGCTGCCTTGCTGATGTGGCTTCTTGTTCCCGTGCGGAAGGATCTTGCCGACGCTGACGTGCCGCTGCAACTTCTTGTTCACGTACAGCGGGATCTTGCCGACGCTGCCTTGCTGATGTGGCTTCTTGTTCCGTGCGAAAGATTTTGCCGACGCTGACGTGCCGCTGCAGCTTCTTGTTCACGTACAGCGGGATCTTGCCGACGCTGCCTTGCTGATGTGGCTTCTTGTTCCCGTGCGGAGGATCTTGCCGACGCTGACGTGCCGCTGAGCTTCTTGTTCACGTACAGCGGATCTTGCCGACGCTGCCTTGCTGATGTGGCTTCTTGTTCCCGTGCGGAAGGATCTTGCCGACGCTGACGTGCCGCTGCAGCTTCTTGTTCACGTACGGCGGGATCTTGCCGACGCTGCCTTGCTGATGTGGCTTGTTCCCGTGCGGAAGGATTTGCCGACGCGGACGTGCCACTGCAGCTTCTTGTTCACGTACAGCGGGATCTTGCCGACGCTGCCTTGCTGATGTGGCTTCTTGTTCCCGTGCTGAAGGATCTTGCCGACGCTGACGTGCCGCTGCAGCTTCTTGTTCACGTACAGCGGGATCTTGCCGACGCTGCCTTGCTGATGTGGCTTCTTGTTTCGTGCGGAAGAAGATCTTGCGACGCTGATGTGCCGCTGCAGCTTCTTGTTCACGTACGCGGGATCTTGCCGACGCTGCCTTGCTGATGTGGCTTCTTGTTCCCGTGCGGAATGATCTTGCCGACGCTGACGTGCACTGCAGCTTCTTGTTCAGGTACGGCGGATCTTGCCGAGGCTGCCTTGCTGATATGGCTTCTTGTTCCGTGCGGAAGGATCTTGCCGACGCTGACGTGCCGCTGCAGCTTCTTGTTCACGTACAGCGGGATCTTGCCGACGCTGCCTTGCAGAAGTGGCGTTTTGTTCCCGTACGGAAGGATCTTGCCGACGCTGACGTGCCGCTGAAGCTGCTTGTTCACGTACAGCGCGATCTTGTGGACGCTGCCTTGCTGATGTGGCTTCTTGTTCCCAGTGCGGAACGATTTTGCCGACGCTGACGTGCCGCTGCAGCTTCTTCTTCACGTAGGGCGGGATCTTGTCGACGCTGCCTTGCTGATTCAGCTTCTTGTTCTCGTGCGGAAGAATCTTGCCGACGCTGAAATGCCACTGCAGCTTCTTGTTCACGGAAGGGCGGAGATCCTGACGACGCTGCCTTGCTGAAGTGGCTTCTTGTTTCGTGCGGAAGGATTTTGCCGATGCTGACGTGCCGCTGCAGCTTCTTGTTCACGTACAGCGGGATCTTGCGACGCTGCTTGCTGATGTGGCTTCTTGTTCCCGTGCTGAAGGATCTGCCGACGCTGACATGCCGCTGCAGCTTCTTGTGCACATACAGCGGGATCTCGCCGAGGCTGCCTTGCTGATGCGGCTTCTTGTTCCCGCGCGGAAGGATCTTGCCGACGCTGCCGTGCCGCTGCAGCTTCTTGTTCACGTACAGCGGGTTCTTGCTGACGCTGCCTTGCTGATGTGGCTTCTTGTTCCCGTGCTGAAGGATCTTGCCGACGCTGACGTGCCGCTGCAGCTTCTTGTTCACGTACAGCGGGATCTTGCCGACGCTGCCTTGCTGATGCGCCTTCTTGTTCCCGTGCGGAAGGATCTTGCCGACGCTGACGTGCCGCTGCAGTTTCTTGTTCACGTACGGCGGGATCTTGCCGACGCTGCCTTGCTGATGTGGCTTCTTATTCTCGTGCTGAAGGATCTTGCCGACACTGACGTGCCGCTGCAGCTTCTTGTTCACGAACAGCGGGATCTTGCCGACGCTGCCTTGCTGATGTGGCGTCTTGTTTCCGTGCGGACTGATTGTGCCGACGCTGACGTGCCGCTGCAGCTTCTTGTTCGCGTACAGCAAGATCTTGCTGACGCTGCGTTGCTGATGAAGCTTCTTGTTCCCGTGCAGAAGGATCTTGCCGACGCTGACGTGCCGCTGCAGCTTCTTGTTCACGTACAGCGGGATCTTGCCGACGCTGCCTTGCTGATGCGGCTTCTTGTTCCCGTGCGGAAGGATCTTGCCGACAGTGGCGTTTCGCTGCAGTTTCTTGTTCACGTACGGCGGGATCTTGCTGACGCTGCGTTGCTGATGAAGCTTCTTGTTTCCGTGCGGAAGGATCTTGCCGCCGCTGCCGTGCCGCTGCAGTTTCTTGTTCACGTACGGCGGGATCTTGCCGACGCTGCCTTTCTGATGTGGCTTCTTGTTCTCGTGTGGAACGATCTTGCCGACGCTGACGTGCCGCTGCAGCTTCTTTTTTAGGTACGGCGGCATCTTGCTGAGGCTGCCTTGCTGATGTGGCTTCTTGTTCCCGTGCGAAAGGGTCTTGCCGACGCTGACGTGCCGCTGCAGCTTCTTGTTCACGTACAGCGGGTTCTTGCCGACGCTGCCTTGCTGATGTTGCTTCTTGTTTCCGTGCTGAAGGATCTTGCCGCCGCTGACGTGCCGCTGCAGCTTCTTGTTCACGTACAGCGGGATCTTGCCGACGCTGCCTTGCTGATGTGGCTTTTATTCCCGTGCGGAAGGATCTTGCCGACGCTGCCGTGCCGCTGCAGCTTCTTGTTTACGTACAGCGGGTTCTTGCCTTGCTGATGTGGCTTCTTGTTCCCGTGCTGAAGGATCTTGCTGATGCTGACGTGCCGCTGCAGCTTCTTGTTCACGTACAGCGGGATCTTGCCGACGCTGCCTTGCTGATGCTTCTTCTTGTTCCCGTGCGCAAGGATCTTGCCGACGCTGACGTGCCGCTGCAGCTTCTTGTTCACGAACAGCGGGATCTTGCCGACGCTGCCTTGCTGATGTGGCGTCTTGTTCCCGTGCGGACTGATTGTGCCGAAGCTGACATGCCGCTGCAGCTTCTTGTTCGCGTACAGCAAGATCTTGCTGTCGCTGCGTTGCTGATGAAGCTTCTTGTTCCCGTGCAGAAGGACTTTGTCGGCGCTGACGTGCCGCTGCAGCTTCTTGTTCACGTACAGCGGGATCTTGCCGACGCTGCCTTGCTGATGCGGCTTCTTGTTCCCCTGCGGAAGGATCTTGCCGACAGTGGCGTTTCGCTGCAGTTTCTTATTCACGTACGGCGGGATCTTGCTGACGCTGCGTTGCTGATGAAGCTTCTTGTTCCCGTGCGGAAGGTTCTTGTCGACGCTGCCGTGCCGCTGCAGTTTCTTGTTCACGTACGGCGGGATCTTGCCGAGGCTGCCTTGCTGATGTGGCTTCTTGTTCCTGTGCGGAATGATTGTGCCGACGCTGACGTGCTGCTGCAGCTTCTTTGTAACGTACAGCGGGATCTTGCCGACACTGCCTTGCTGATGTGGCTTCTTGTTCCCGTGCTGAAGGATCTTGCCGACGCTGACGTGCCGCTGCAGCTTCTTGTTCATGAACAGCGGAATCTTGCCGACGCTGCCTTGCTGATGTGGCGTCTTGTTCCCGTGCGGAAGGATTGTGCCGATGCTGACGTGCCGCTGCAGCTTCTTGTTCGCGTACAGCAAGATCTTGCTGACGCTGCCTTGCTGATGCGGCTTCTTGTTCCCGTGCGGAAGGATCTTGCCGACACTGGCGTGCCGCAGCAGTTTCTTGTTCACGTACGGCGGGATCTTGCCGACGCTGCCTTGCTGATGTGGCTTCTTGTTCTTGTGCGAAACGATCTTGCCGACGCTGACGTGCCACTGCAGCTTCTTCTTCAGGTACGGCAGGTTCTTGCCGAGGCTGCCTTGCTGATGTGGCTTCTTGTTTTCGTGCGGATTGATTGTGCCGACGCTGACGTACTGCTGCAGCTTTTTGATAACGTACAGCGGGATCTTGCCGACGCTGCCTTGCTGATGTGGCTTCTTGTTCCCGTGCTGAAGGATCTTGCCGACGCTGACGTGCCGCTGCAGCTTCTTGTTCACGTACAGCGGGATCTTGCCGACGCTGCCTTGCTGATGTGGCGTCTTGTTCCCGTGCGGAATGATTGTGCCGACGCTGACGTGCCGCTGCAGCTTCTTGTTCACGTACGGCGGAATCTTGCCGACGCTTCTTGCTGATGTGGCTTCTCGTTTCCGTGCGGAAGGGTTTTGCCGACGCTGACGTGCCGCTGCAGCTTCTTGTTCACGTACAGCGGGATCATGCCGACGCTGCTTGCTGATGTGGCTTTTTGTTCCAGTGCTGAAGGATCTTGCCGACGCTGACATGCCGCTGCAGCTTCTTGTTCACGTACAGCCGGATCTTGCCGAGGCTGCCTTGCTGATGCGGCTTCTTGTTCCCGTGCGGAAGGACCTTGCCGACGCTTACTTGCCGCTGCAGCTTATTGTTCACGTACAGGGGGATCTTGCCGACGCTGCCTTGCTGATGTGGCTTCTTGTTCTCGTGCGGAACGATCTTGCCGACGCTGACGTGCCACTGCAGCTTCTTCTCCAGGTGCGGCGGGATCTTGCCGAGGCTGCCTTGCTGATGTGGCTTCCTGTTCCCGTTCGGAATGATTGTGCCGGCGCTGACGTGCAGCTGCAGCTTCTTGTTCACGTACAGCCGGATCTTGCTGACGCTGCGTTGCTGATGAAGCTTCTTGTTCCCGTGCGGAAGGATCTTGCCGACGCTGACGTGCCACTCCACCTTCTCCTTCAGGTACGGCGGGATCTTGGCGAGGCTGCCTTGCTGATGTGGCTTCTTGTTCCCGTGCGGAATGATTGTGCCGACGCTGACGTGCTGCTACAGCTTCTTGTTAACGTACAGCGGGATCTTGCCGACGCTGCCTTGCTGATGTGGCTTCTTGTTCCCGTGCTGAAGGATCTTGCCGACGCTGACATGCCGCTGCATCTTCTTGTTCACGTACAGCCGGATCTTGCCGAGGCTGCCTTGCTGATGCGGCTTCTTGTTCCCGTGCGGAAGGACCTTGCCGACGCTGCCTTGCTGATGTGGCTTCTTGTTCTCGTGCGGAACGATCTTGCCGACACTGACGTGCCACTGCAGCTTCTTCTCCAGGGACGGCGGGATCTTGCCGAGGCTGCCTTTTGATGTGGCTTCTTGTTCGCGTTCGGAATGATTGTGCCGACGCTGACGTGCAGCTGCAGCTTCTTGTTCACGTACAGCCGGATCTTGCCGAGGCTGCCTTGCTGATGCAGCTTCTTGTTCCCGTGCGGAAGGATCTTGCCGACGCTGACGTGCCGCTGCAGCTTCTTGTTCACGTACAGCGGGATCTTGCCGACGCTCCCTTGCTGATGCGGCTTCTTGTTCCCGTGCGGAAGGATCTTGCCGACAGTGGCGTTTCGCTGCAGTTTCTTGTTCACGTACGGCGGGATCTTGCTGACGCTGCGTTGCTGATGAAGCTTCTTGTTCCCGTGCGGAAGGATCTTGCCGACGTTGCCGTGCCGCTGCAGTTTCTTGTTCACGTACGGCGGGATCTTGCCGATGCTGCCTTGCTGATGTGGCTTCTTGTTCTCGTGTGGAACGATCTTGCCGACGGTGACGTGCCGCTGCAGCTTCTTCTTTAGGTACGGCGGCATCTTGCTGAGGCTGCCTTGCTGATGTGGCTTCTTGTTCCCGTGCGAAAGGGTCTTGCCGACGCTGACGTGCCGCTGCAGCTTCTTGTTGACATACAGCGGGTTCTTGCCGACGCTGCCTTGCTGATGTTGCTTCTTGTTCCCGTGCTGAAGGATCTTGCCGACGCTGACCTGCCACTGCAGCTTCTTGTTCACCTACAGCGGGATCTTTCCGACGCTGCCTTGCTGATGCGCCTTCTTGTTCGCGTGCGGAAGAATCTTGCCGACCCCGACGTGCCGCTGCAGTTTTTTGTTGACGTACGGCGGGATCTTGCCGACGCTGACGTGCCACTGCAGCTTCTTTTTCGGGTACGGCGGGAACTTGCTTAGGCTGCCTTGCTGATGTGGCTTCTTGTTCCCGTGCGGAACGATGTTGCCGACGCTGACGTGCCGCTGCAGCTTTTTGTTCACGTACGGCGGGATCTTGCCGACGCTGCCTTGCTGACGTGGCTTCTTGTTCCCGTGCTGAAGGATCTTGCCGACGCTGACGGGCCGCTGCAGCTTCTTGTTAACGTACAGCGGGATCTTGCCGACACTGCCTTGCTGATGTGGCTTCTTGTTCCCGTGCTGAAGGATCATGCCGACGCTGACGTGTCGCTGCAGCTTCTTGTTCATGAACAGCGGGATCTTGCCGACGCTGCCTTGCTGATGTGGCGTCTTGTTCCCGTGCGGAAGGATTGTGCCGATGCTGACGTGCCGCTGCAGCTTCTTGTTCGCGTACAGCAAGATCTTGCTGACGCTGCCTTGCTGATGCGGCTTCTTGTTCCCGTGCAGAAGGGTCTTGCCGACGCTGACATGCCGCTGCAGCTTCTTGTTCACGTACAGCCGGATCTTGCCGAGGCTGCCTTGCTGATGCGGCTTCTTGTTCTCGTGCGGAACGATCTTGCCGACGCTGACGTGCCACTGCAACTTCTTCTTCAGGTACGCGGGATCTTGCCGAGGCTGCCTTGCTGATGTGGCTTCTTGTTCCCGTGCCGATTGATTGTGCCGACGCTGACGTGCCGCTGCAGCTTCTTGTTCGCGTACAGCAGGATCTTGCTGACGCTGATTTGCTGATGCGGCTTCTTGTTCCCGTGTGGAAGCATCTTGCCGACGCAGACGTGCCACTGCATCTTCTTGTTCACGTACGGCGGGATCTTGCCGACGCTGCCTTGCTGATGTGGCTTCTTGTTCCCGTGCTGAAGGATCTTGCCGACGCTGACGTGCCACTGCAGCTTCTCCTTCGGGTACGGCGGGAACTTGCTGAGACTGCCTTGCTGATGTGGCTTCTTGTTCCCGTGCGGAACGTTGTTGCCGACGCTGACGTTCCGCTGCAGCTTTTTGTTCACGTACGGCGGGATCTCGCCAACGCTGCCTTGCTGATGTGGCTTCTTGTTCCCGTTCGGAATGATTGTGCCGACGCTGACGTGCAGCTGCAGCTTCTTGTTCACGTACAGCCGGATCTTGCCGAGGCTGCCTTGCTGATGCAGCTTCTTGTTCCCATGCGGAAGGATCTTGCCGACACTGGCGTGCCGCTGCAGTTTCTTGTTCACGTACGGCGGGATCTTGCGACGCTGCCTTGCTGATGTGGCTTTTTGTTCTCGTGCGAAACGATCTTGCCGACGCTGACGTGCCACTCCACCTTCTCCTTCAGGTACGGCGGGATCTTGCCGAGGCTGCCTTGCTGATGTGGCTTCTTGTTCCCGTGCGGAATGATTGTGCCGACGCTGACGCGCTGCTACAGCTTCTTGTTAACGTACAGCGGGATCTTGCCGACGCTGCCTTGCTGATGTGGCTTCTTGTTCCCGTGCTGAAGGATCTTGCCGACGCTGACATGCCGCTGCAGCTTCTTTTTCACGTACAGCCGGATCTTGCCGAGGCTGTTTTGCTATGCGGCTTCTTGTTCCCGTGCGGAAGGACTTTGCCGACGCTTACTTGCCGCTGCAGCTTATTGTTCACGTACAGGCGGATCTTGCCGACGCTGCCTTGCTGATGTGGCTTCTTGTTCTCGTGCGGAACGATCTTGCCGACGCTGACGTGCCACTGCAGCTTCTTCTCCAGGTACGGCGGGATCTTGCCGAGGCTGCCTTGCTGATGTGGCTTCTTGTTCCCGTTCGGAATGATTGTGCCGACGCTGACGTGCAGCTGCAGCTTCTTGTTCACGTACAGCCGGATCTTGCCGAGGCTGCCTTGCTGATGCAGCTTCTTGTTCCCATTCGGAAGGATTTGCCGACACTGGCGTGCCGCTGCAGTTTCTTGTTCACGTACAGCGGGATCTTGCCGACGCTGCCTTGCTGATGTGGCTTCTTGTTCCCGGGCTGAAGGATCTTGCGGACGCTGACGTGCCGCTGCAGCTTTTTGTCCACGTACAGCGGGATCTTGCCGACGCTGCCTTGCTGATGCGGCTTCTTGTTTCCGTGCGGAAGAATCTTGCCGACGCTGATGTGCCGCTGCAGCTTCTTGTTCACGTACGACGCAATCTTGCCGACGCTGCCTCTCTGATGTGGCTTCTTGTTCTCGTGCGGAAAGATCTTGCCGGCGCTGACGTGCCACTGCAGCATCTTCTTGAGGTGCGGCGGGATCTTGCTGAGGCTGCCTGGCTGATATGGCTTCTTGTTCCCGTGCGGAAGGATGTTGCCGACGCTGACGTGCCGCAGCAGCTTCTTGTTCACGTACAGCGGGATCTTGCCGACGCTGCCTTGCTGATGCGGCTTCTTGTTCCCGTGCGGAAGGATCTTGCCGACAGTGGCGTTTCGCTGCAGTTTCTTGTTCACGTACGGCGGGATCTTGCTGACGCTGCGTTGCTGATGAAGCTTCTTGTTTCCGTGCGGAAGGATCTTGCCGACGCTGCCGTGCCGCTGCAGTTTCTTGTTCACGTACGGCGGGATCTTGCCGACGCTGCCTTTCTGATGTGGCTTCTTGTTCTCGTGTGGAACGATCTTGCCGACGCTGACGTGCCGCTGCAGCTTCTTTTTTAGGTACGGCGGCATCTTGCTGAGGCTGCCTTGCTGATGTGGCTTCTTGTTCCCGTGCGAAAGGGTCTTGCCGACGCTGACGTGCCGCTGCAGCTTCTTGTTCACGTACAGCGGGTTCTTGCCGACGCTGCCTTGCTGATGTTGCTTCTTGTTTCCGTGCTGAAGGATCTTGCCGCCGCTGACGTGCCGCTGCAGCTTCTTGTTCACGTACAGCGGGATCTTGCCGACGCTGCCTTGCTGATGTGGCTTCTTATTCCCGTGCTGAAGGATCTTGCCGACGCTGACATGCCGCTGCAGCTTCTTGAGCACATACAGCGGGATCTTGCCGAGGCTGCCTTGCTGATGCGGCTTCTTGTTCCCGTGCGGAAGGATCTTGCCGACGCTGCCGTGCCGCTGCAGCTTCTTGTTTACGTACAGCGGGTTCTTGCCTTGCTGATGCGGCTTCTTGTTCCCGTGCTGAAGGATCTTGCTGATGCTGACGTGCCGCTGCAGCTTCTTGTTCACGTACAGCGGGATCTTGCCGACGCTGCCTTGCTGATGCTTCTTCTTGTTCCCGTGCGCAAGGATCTTGCCGACGCTGACGTGCCGCTGCAGCTTCTTGTTCACGAACAGCGGGATCTTGCCGACGCTGCCTTGCTGATGTGGCGTCTTGTTCCCGTGCGGACTGATTGTGCCGAAGCTGACATGCCGCTGCAGCTTCTTGTTCGCGTACAGCAAGATCTTGTTGACGCTGCGTTGCTGATGAAGCTTCTTGTTCCCGTGCGGAAGGACCTTGTCGACGCTGACGTGCCGCTGCAGCTTCTTGTTCACGTACAGCGGGATCTTGCCGACGCTGCCTTGCTGATGCGGCTTCTTGTTCCCCTGCGGAAGGATCTTGCCGACAGTGGCGTTTCGCTGCAGTTTCTTATTCACGTACGGCGGGATCTTGCTGACGCTGCGTTGCTGATGAAGCTTCTTGTTCCCGTGCGGAAGGTTCTTGTCGACGCTGCCGTGCCGCTGCAGTTTCTTGTTCACGTACGGCGGGATCTTGCCGAGGCTGCCTTGCTGATGTGGCTTCTTGTTCCTGTGCGGAATGATTGTGCCGACGCTGACGTGCTGCTGCAGCTTCTTTGTAACGTACAGCGGGATCTTGCCGACACTGCCTTGCTGATGTGGCTTCTTGTTCCCGTGCTGAAGGATCTTGCCGACGCTGACGTGCCGCTGCAGCTTCTTGTTCATGAACAGCGGGATCTTGCCGACGCTGCCTTGCTGATGTGGCGTCTTGTTCCCGTGCGGAAGGATTGTGCCGATGCTGACGTGCCGCTGCAGCTTCTTGTTCGCGTACAGCAAGATCTTGCTGACGCTGCCTTGCTGATGCGGCTTCTTGTTCCCGTGCGGAAGGATCTTGCCGACACTGGCGTGCCGCAGCAGTTTCTTGTTCACGTACGGCGGGATCTTGCCGACGCTGCCTTGCTGATGTGGCTTCTTGTTCTTGTGCGAAACGATCTTGCCGACGCTGACGTGCCACTGCAGCTTCTTCTTCAGGTACGGCAGGTTCTTGCCGAGGCTGCCTTGCTGATGTGGCTTCTTGTTTTCGTGCGGATTGATTGTGCCGACGCTGACTTACTGCTGCAGCTTTTTGATAACGTACAGCGGGATCTTGCCGACGCTGCCTTGCTGATGTGGCTTCTTGTTCCCGTGCTGAAGGATCTTGCCGACGCTGACGTGCCGCTGCAGCTTCTTGTTCACGTACAGCGGGATCTTGCCGACGCTGCCTTGCTGATGTGGCGTCTTGTTCCCGTGCGGAATGATTGTGCCGACGCTGACGTGCCGCTGCAGCTTCTTGTTCACGTACGGCGGAATCTTGCCGACGCTGCTTGCTGATGTGGCTTCTCGTTTCCGTGCGGAAGGGTTTTGCCGACGCTGACGTGCCGCTGCAGCTTCTTGTTCACGTACAGCGGGATCATGCCGACGCTGCTTGCTGATGTGGCTTTTTGTTCCAGTGCTGAAGGATCTTGCCGACGCTGACATGCCGCTGCAGCTTCTTGTTCACGTACAGCCGGATCTTGCCGAGGCTGCCTTGCTGAAGCGGCTTCTTGTTCCCGTGCGGAAGGACCTTGCCGACGCTTACTTGCCGCTGCAGCTTATTGTTCACGTACAGGGGGATCTTGCCGACGCTGCCTTGCTGACGTGGCTTCTTGTTCTCGTGCGGAACGATCTTGCCGACGCTGACGTGCCACTGCAGCTTCTTCTCCAGGTGCGGCGGGATCTTGCCGAGGCTGCCTTGCTGATGTGGCTTCCTGTTCCCGTTCGGAATGATTGTGCCGACGCTGACGTGCAGCTGCAGCTTCTTGTTCACGTACAGCCGGATCTTGCTGACGCTGCGTTGCTGATGAAGCTTCTTGTTCCCGTGCAGAAGGATCTTGCCGACGCTGCCGTGCCGCTGCAGTTTCTTGTTCACGTACGGCGGGATCTTGCCGACGCTGCCTTGCTGATGTGGCTTCTTTTTCTCGTGTGGAACGATCTTGCCGACGCTGACGTGCCACTCCACCTTCTCCTTCAGGTACGGCGGGATCTTGCCGAGGCTGCCTTGCTGATGTGGCTTCTTGTTCCCGTGCGGAATGATTGTGCCGACGCTGACGTGCTGCTACAGCTTCTTGTTAACGTACAGCGGGATCTTGCCGACGCTGCCTTGCTGATGTGGCTTCTTGTTCCCGTGCTGAAGGATCTTGCCGACGCTGACATGCCGCTGCATCTTCTTGTTCACGTACAGCCGGATCTTGCTGAGGCTGCCTTGCTGATGCGGCTTCTTGTTCCCGTGCGGAAGGACCTTGCCGACGCTTACTTGCCGCTGCAGCTTATTGTTCACGTACAAGGGGATCTTGCCGACGCTGCCTTGCTGATGTGGCTTCTTGTTCTCGTGCGGAACGATCTTGCCGACACTGACGTGCCACTGCAGCTTCTTCTCCAGGTACGGCGGGATCTTGCCGAGGCTGCCTTTTGATGTGGCTTCTTGTTCGCGTTCGGAATGATTGTGCCGACGCTGACGTTCCGCTGCAGCTTTTTGTTCACGTACGGCGGGATCTCGCCAACGCTGCCTTGCTGATGTGGCTTCTTGTTCCCGTTCGGAATGATTGTGCCGACGCTGACGTGCAGCTGCAGCTTCTTGTTCACGTACAGCCGGATCTTGCCGAGGCTGCCTTGCTGATGCAGCTTCTTGTTCCCATGCGGAAGGATTTTGCCGACACTGGCGTGCCGCTGCAGTTTCTTGTTCACGTACGGCGGGATCTTGCGACGCTGCCTTGCTGATGTGGCTTTTTGTTCTCGTGCGAAACGATCTTGCCGACGCTGACGTGCCACTCCACCTTCTCCTTCAGATACGGCGGGATCTTGCCGAGGCTGCCTTGCTGATGTGGCTTCTTGTTCCCGTGCGGAATGATTGTGCCGACGCTGACGCGCTGCTACAGCTTCTTGTTAACGTACAGCGGGATCTTGCCGACGCTGCCTTGCTGATGTGGCTTCTTGTTCCCGTGCTGAAGGATCTTGCCGACGCTGACATGGCCGCTGCAGCTTCTTTTCACGTACAGCCGGATCTTGCCGAGGCTGTTTTGCTATGCGGCTTCTTGTTCCCGTGCGGAAGGACTTTGCCGACGCTTACTTTGCCGCTGCAGCTTATTGTTCACGTACAGGCGGATCTTGCCGACGCTGCCTTGCTGATGTGGCTTCTTGTTCTCGTGCGGAACGATCTTGCCGACGCTGACGTGCCACTGCAGCTTCTTCTCCAGGTACGGCGGGATCTTGCCGAGGCTGCCTTGCTGTTGTGGCTTCTTGTTCCCGTTCGGAATGATTGTGCCGACGCTGACGTGCAGCTGCAGCTTCTGGTTCCGTACAGCCGGAATCTTGCCGAGGCTTGCCTTGGTGATAGCAGCTTCTTGTTCCCATTCGGAAGGATTTGCCGACACTGGCGTGCCGCTGCAGTTCTTGTTCAGCGGTACGGCGGGATCTTGCCGACGCTGCCTTGCTGAGTGGCTTTTTGTTCTCGTGCGAAACGATCTTGCCAACGCTGACGTGCAACGCCACCGTCTCCTTCAAGGTAGGCGGGATCTTGCCCGAGGCCTGCCTTGCTGATGTGGCTTCGTTGTTCCCGTGCGGAATGATTGTGCCCGACGCTGACATGCCGCTGCAGCTTCTTGTTGTCACGTAACAGCGGAACCTTGTCGAGGCTGCCTTGCTGATGCGCTTCTTGTTCCGTGCGGAAGGATCTTGCCGACGCTGCCGTGCCGCTGCAGCTTCTTGTTCACCTACAGCGGGATTCTTGCCGAACGCTGCCTTGCTGATGTGGCTTCTTGTTCCCGTGCTGAAGGATCTTGCCGACGCTGACGTGCCACTGCAGCTTCTCCTTCACGGTACGGCCGGGATCTTGGCCGAGGCTGCCTTGTTGATGTGGACTTCTTGTTCCCGTGCGGAATGATCGTGCCTGACGCTGACAGTGCCGCTACAGCTTCTTGTTCACGTACAGCGGGATCTTGCCGAGGCTGCCTTGCTGATGCTGGCTTCTTGTTCCGTGCTGAAGGATCTTGCCGACGCTGACATGCCGCTGCAGCTTCTTGTTAGGTACAGCGGGATCTTGCCGACGCTGCCTTGCTGATGCGCCTTCTTGTTCCCGTGCGGAAGGATCTTGCCGACGCTGACGTGCCGCTGCTGTTTCTTGTTCACGTACGGCGGGATCTTGCCGACGCTGCCTTGCTGATGTGGCTTCTTATTCTCGTGCTGAAGGATCTTGCCGACACTGACGTGCCGCTGCAGCTTCTTGTTCACGAACAGCGGGATCTTGACGACGCTGCCTTGCTGATGTGGCGTCTTGTTCCCGTGCGGACTGATTGTGCCGACCGCTGACGTGCCGCTGCAGCTTCTTGTTCGCGTTAAAGCGGGATCTTGCCGACGCTGCCTTGCTGATGCGCCTTCTTGTTCCCGTGCGGAAGGATCCCTGCCGACGCTGACGTGCCGCTGCAGTTTCTTGTTCACGTACGGCGGGATCTTGCTGACGCTGCCGTTGCTGATGAGCTTCTTGTTCCCGTGCGGAAGGATCTTGCCGACGCTGCCGTGCCACTGCAGTTTCTTGTTCACGTACAGCGGGATCTTGCCGACGCTGCCTTGCTGATGCGGCTTCTTGTTTCCCCTGCGGAAGGATCTTGCCGACAGTGGCGTTTCGCTGCAGTTTCTTATTCACGTACGGCGGGATCTTGCTGACGCTGCGTTGCTGATGAAGCTTCTTGTTCCCGTGCGGAAGGTTCTTGTCGACGCTGCCGTGCCGCTGCAGTTTCTTGTTCACGTACGGCGGGATCTTGCCGAGGCTGCCTTGCTGATGTGGCTTCTTGTTCCTGTGCGGAATGATTGTGCCGACGCTGACGTGCTGCTGCAGCTTCTTTGTAACGTACAGCGGGATCTTGCCGACACTGCCTTGCTGATGTGGCTTCTTGTTCCCGTGCTGAAGGATCTTGCCGACGCTGACGTGCCGCTGCAGCTTCTTGTTCATGAACAGCGGGATCTTGCCGACGCTGCCTTGCTGATGTGGCGTCTTGTTCCCGTGCGGAAGGATTGTGCCGATGCTGACGTGCCGCTGCAGCTTCTTGTTCGCGTACAGCAAGATCTTGCTGACGCTGCCTTGCTGATGCGGCTTCTTGTTCCCGTGCGGAAGGATCTTGCCGACACTGGCGTGCCGCAGCAGTTTCTTGTTCACGTACGGCGGGATCTTGCCGACGCTGCCTTGCTGATGTGGCTTCTTGTTCTTGTGCGAAACGATCTTGCCGACGCTGACGTGCCACTGCAGCTTCTTCTTCAGGTACGGCAGGTTCTTGCCGAGGCTGCCTTGCTGATGTGGCTTCTTGTTTTCGTGCGGATTGATTGTGCCGACGCTGACGTACTGCTGCAGCTTTTTGATAACGTACAGCGGGATCTTGCCGACGCTGCCTTGCTGATGTGGCTTCTTGTTCCCGTGCTGAAGGATCTTGCCGACGCTGACGTGCCGCTGCAGCTTCTTGTTCACGTACAGCGGGATCTTGCCGACGCTGCCTTGCTGATGTGGCGTCTTGTTCCCGTGCGGAATGATTGTGCCGACGCTGACGTGCCGCTGCAGCTTCTTGTTCACGTACGGCGGAATCTTGCCGACGCTGCTTGCTGATGTGGCTTCTCGTTTCCGTGCGGAAGGGTTTTGCCGACGCTGACGTGCCGCTGCAGCTTCTTGTTCACGTACAGCGGGATCATGCCGACGCTGCTTGCTGATGTGGCTTTTTGTTCCAGTGCTGAAGGATCTTGCCGACGCTGACATGCCGCTGCAGCTTCTTGTTCACGTACAGCCGGATCTTGCCGAGGCTGCCTTGCTGAAGCGGCTTCTTGTTCCCGTGCGGAAGGACCTTGCCGACGCTTACTTGCCGCTGCAGCTTATTGTTCACGCACAGGGGGATCTTGCCGACGCTGCCTTGCTGATGTGGCTTCTTGTTCTCGTGCGGAACGATCTTGCCGACGCTGACGTGCCACTGCAGCTTCTTCTCCAGGTGCGGCGGGATCTTGCCGAGGCTGCCTTGCTGATGTGGCTTCCTGTTCCCGTTCGGAATGATTGTGCCGACGCTGACGTGCAGCTGCAGCTTCTTGTTCACGTACAGCCGGATCTTGCTGACGCTGCGTTGCTGATGAAGCTTCTTGTTCCCGTGCAGAAGGATCTTGCCGATGCTGCCGTGCCGCTGCAGTTTCTTGTTCACGTACGGCGGGATCTTGCCGACGCTGCCTTGCTGATGTGGCTTCTTTTTCTCGTGTGGAACGATCTTGCCGACGCTGACGTGCCACTCCACCTTCTCCTTCAGGTACTGCGGGATCTTGCCGAGGCTGCCTTGCTGATGTGGCTTCTTGTTCCCGTGCGGAATGATTGTGCCGACGCTGACGTGCTGCTACAGCTTCTTGTTAACGTACAGCGGGATCTTGCCGACGCTGCCTTGCTGATGTCGGCTTCTTGTTCCCGTGCTGAAGGATCTTGCCGACGCTGACATGCCGCTGCATCTTCTTGTTCACGTACAGCCGGATCTTGCCTGAGGCTGCCTTGCTGATGCGGCTTCTTGTTCCCGTGCGGAAGGACCTTGCCGACGCTTACTTGCCGCTGCAGCTTATTGTTCACGTACAAGGGGATCTTGCCGACGCTGCCTTGCTGATGTGGCTTCTTGTTCTCGTGCGGAACGATCTTGCCGACACTGACGTGCCACTGCAGCTTCTTCTCCAGGTACGGCGGGATCTTGCCGAGGCTGCCTTTTGATGTGGCTTCTTGTTCGCGTTCGGAATGATTGTGCCGACGCTGACGTTCCGCTGCAGCTTTTTGTTCACGTACGGCGGGATCTCGCCAACGCTGCCTTGCTGATGTGGCTTCTTGTTCCCGTTCGGAATGATTGTGCCGACGCTGACGTGCAGCTGCAGCTTCTTGTTCACGTACAGCCGGATCTTGCCGAGGCTGCCTTGCTGATGCAGCTTCTTGTTCCCATGCGGAAGGATTTTGCCGACACTGGCGTGCCGCTGCAGTTTCTTGTTCACGTACGGCGGGATCTTGCGACGCTGCCTTGCTGATGTGGCTTTTTGTTCTCGTGCGAAACGATCTTGCCGACGCTGACGTGCCACTCCACCTTCTCCTTCAGATACGGCGGGATCTTGCCGAGGCTGCCTTGCTGATGTGGCTTCTTGTTCCCGTGCGGAATGATTGTGCCGACGCTGACGCGCTGCTACAGCTTCTTGTTAACGTACAGCGGGATCTTGCCGACGCTGCCTTGCTGATGTGGCTTCTTGTTCCCGTGCTGAAGGATCTTGCCGACGCTGACATGCCGCTGCAGCTTCTTTTTCACGTACAGCCGGATCTTGCCGAGGCTGTTTTGCTATGCGGCTTCTTGTTCCCGTGCGGAAGGACTTTGCCGACGCTTATTTGCCGCTGCAGCTTATTGTTCACGTACAGGCGGATCTTGCCGACGCTGCCTTGCTGATGTGGCTTCTTGTTCTCGTGCGGAACGATCTTGCCGACGCTGACGTGCCACTGCAGCTTCTTCTCCAGGTACGGCGGGATCTTGCCGAGGCTGCCTTGCTGTTGTGGCTTCTTGTTCCCGTTCGGAATGATTGTGCCGACGCTGACGTGCAGCTGCAGCTTCTTGTTCACGTACAGCCGGATCTTGCCGAGGCTGCCTTGCTGATGCAGCTTCTTGTTCCCATTCGGAAGGATTTGCCGACACTGGCGTGCCGCTGCAGTTTCTTGTTCACGTACGGCGGGATCTTGCGACGCTGCCTTGCTGATGTGGCTTTTTGTTCTCGTGCGAAACGATCTTGCCAACGCTGACGTGCCACTCCACCTTCTCCTTCAGGTAGGCGGGATCTTGCCGAGGCTGCCTTGCTGATGTGGCTTCTTGTTCCCGTGCTGAATGATCTGTGCCGACGCTGACATGCCGCTGCAGCTTCTTGTTCACGTACAGCGGAACCTTGTCGAGGCTGCCTTGCTGATGCGGCTTCTTGTTCCCGTGCGGAAGGATCTTGCCGACGCTGCCGTGCCGCTGCAGCTTCTTGTTCACATACAGCGGGTTCTTGCCAACGCTGCCTTGCTGATGTGGCTTCTTGTTCCCGTGCTGAAGGATCTTGCCGACGCTGACGTGCCGCTGCAGCTTCTTCTTCACGTAGGCCGGGATCTTGTCGACGCTGCCTTGTTGATGTGACTTCTTGTTCCCGTGCGGAAGGATCTTCCTGACGCTGACATGCCGCTGCAGCTTCTTGTGCACGTACAGCGGGATCTTGCCGAGGCTGCCTTGCTGATGCGGCTTCTTGTTCCCGTGCGGAAGGATCTTGCCGACGCTGCCGTGGCGCTGCAGCTTCTTGTTCACGTACAGCGGGTTCTTGCCGACGCTGCCTTGCTGATGCGCCTTCTTGTTCCCGTGCGGAAGGATCTTGCCGACGCTGACGTGCCGCTGCAGTTTCTTGTTCACGTACGGCGGGATCTTGCCGACGCTGCCTTGCTGATGAGGCTTCTTATTCTCGTGCTGAAGGATCTTGCCGACACTGACGTGCCGCTGCAGCTTCTTGTTCACGAACAGCGGGATCTTGCCGACGCTGCCTTGCTGATGTGGCGTCTTGTTCCCGTGCGGACTGATTGTGCCGACGCTGACGTGCCGCTGCAGCTTCTTGTTCGCGTACAGCGGGATCTTGCCGACGCTGCCTTGCTGATGCGCCTTCTTGTTCCAGTGCGGAAGGATCTTGCCGACGCTGACGTGCCGCTGCAGTTTCTTGTTCACGTACGGCGGGATCTTGCCGACGCTGCCTTGCTGATGTGGCTTTTTATTCTCGTGCTGAAGGATCTTGCCGACGCTGACGTGCCGCTGCAGCTTCTTGTTCACGTACAGCGGGATCTTGCCGACGCTGCCTTGCTGATGCGGCTTCTTGTTCCCGTGCGGAAGGATCTTGCCGACAGTGGCGTTTCGCTGCAGTTTCTTGTTCACGTACGGCGGGATCTTGCTGACGCTGCGTTGCTGATGAAGCTTCTTGTTCCCGTGCGGAAGGATTGTGCCGATGCTGACGTGCCGCTGCAGCTTCTTGTTCGCGTACAGCAAGATCTTGCTGACGCTGCCTTGCTGATGCGGCTTCTTGTTCCCGTGCAAAAGGGTCTTGCCGACGCTGACATGCCGCTGCAGCTTCTTGTTCACGTACAGCCGGATCTTGCCGAGGCTGCCTTGCTGATGCGGCTTCTTGTTCTCGTGCGGAACGATCTTGCCGACGCTGACGTGCCACTGCAACTTCTTCTTCAGGTACGCGGGATCTTGCCGAGGCTGCCTTGCTGATGTGGCTTCTTGTTCCCGTGCGGATTGATTGTGCCGACGCTGACGTGCCGCTGCAGCTTCTTGTTCGCGTACAGCAGGATCTTGCTGACGCTGATTTGCTGATGCGGCTTCTTGTTCCCTTGTGGAAGCATCTTGCCGACGCAGACGTGCCACTGCATCTTCTTGTTCACGTACGGCGGGATCTTGCCGACGCTGCCTTGCTGATGTGGCTTGTTCCCGTGCGGAAGGATTTTGCCGACGCGGACGTGCCACTGCAGCTTCTTGTTCACGTACAGCGGGATCTTGCCGACGCTGCCTTGCTGATGTGGCGTCTTGTTCCCGTGCTCAAGGATCTTGCCGAGGCTGACAGGCCGCTGCAGCTTCTTGTTCACGTACAGCGGGATCTTGCCGACGCTGCCTTGCTGATGCGGCTTCTTGTTCCCGTGCGGAAGCATCTTGCCGACGCTGACGTGCCATTGCAGCTTATTCTTCAGGTACGGCGGGATCTTGCCGACGCTGCTTTGCTTAAGTGGCTTCTTGTTCTCGTGCGGAACGATCTTGCCGACGCTGACGTACCACTGCAGCTTCTTCTTCAGGTACGGCGGTATCTTGCCGAGGCTGCCTTGCTGATGTGGCTTTTTGTTCCCGTGCGGAATGATTTTGCCGACGCTGGCGTGCGGCTGCAACTTCTTGTTCACGTACAGCGGGTTCTTGCCGACGCTGCCGTGCTGATGTGGCTTCTTGTTCTCGTGCTGAAGGATCTTGCCGACGCTGACGTTCTGCTGCAGCTTCTTGTTCACGTACAGCGGGATCTTTCCGACGCTGCCTTGCTGATGCGCCTTGTTGTTCCCGTGCGGAAGGATCTTGCCGACCCCGACGTGCCGCTGCAGTTTCTTCTTCACGTACGGCGGGATCTTGCCGACGCTGACGTGGCACTGCAGCTTCTTCTTCGGGTACGGCGGGAACTTGCTGAGACTGCCTTGCTGATGTGGCTTCTTGTTCCCGTGCGGAACGTTGTTGCCGACGCTGACGTTCCGCTGCAGCTTTTTGTTCACGTACGGCGGGATCTCGCCAACGCTGCCTTGCTGATGTGGCTTCTTATTCCCGTTCGGAATGATTGTGCCGACGCTGACGTGCAGCTGCAGCTTCTTGTTCACGTACAGCCGGATCTTGCCGAGGCTGCCTTGCTGATGCAGCTTCTTGTTCCCATGCGGAAGGATCTTGCCGACACTGGCGTGCCGCTGCAGTTTCTTGTTCACGTACGGCGGGATCTTGCGACGCTGCCTTGCTGATGTGGCTTTTTGTTCTCGTGCGAAACGATCTTGCCGACGCTGACGTGCCACTCCACCTTCTCCTTCAGGTACGGCGGGATCTTGCCGAGGCTGCCTTGCTGATGTGGCTTCTTGTTCCCGTGCGGAATGATTGTGCCGACGCTGACGCGCTGCTACAGCTTCTTGTTAACGTACAGCGGGATCTTGCCGACGCTGCCTTGCTGATGTGGCTTCTTGTTCCCGTGCTGAAGGATCTTGCCGACGCTGACATGCCGCTGCAGCTTCTTTTTCACGTACAGCCGGATCTTGCCGAGGCTGTTTTGCTATGCGGCTTCTTGTTCCCGTGCGGAAGGACTTTGCCGACGCTTACTTGCTGCTGCAGCTTATTGTTCACGTACAGGCGGATCTTGCCGACGCTGCCTTGCTGATGTGGCTTCTTGTTCTCGTGCGGAACGATCTTGCCGACGCTGACGTGCCACTGCAGCTTCTTCTCCAGGTACGGCGGGATCTTGCCGAGGCTGCCTTGCTGATGTGGCTTCTTGTTCCCGTTCGGAATGATTGTGCCGACGCTGACGTGCAGCTGCAGCTTCTTGTTCACGTACAGCCGGATCTTGCCGAGGCTGCCTTGCTGATGCAGCTTCTTGTTCCCATTCGGAAGGATTTGCCGACACTGGCGTGCCGCTGCAGTTTCTTGTTCACGTACGGCGGGATCTTGCGACGCTGCCTTGCTGATGTGGCTTTTTGTTCTCGTGCGAAACGATCTTGCCGACGCTGACGTGCCACTCCACCTTCTCCTTCAGGTACGGCGGGATCTTGCCGAGGCTGCCTTGCTGATGTGGCTTCTTGTTCCCGTGCGGAATGATTGTGCCGACGCTGACGTGCTGCTACAGCTTCTTGTTAACGTACAGCGGGATCTTGCCGACGCTGCCTTGCTGATGTGGCTTCTTGTTCCCGTGCTGAAGGATCTTGCCGACGCTGACATGCCGCTGCAGCTTCTTCTTTAGGTACAGCGGGATCTTGCCGACGCTGCCTTGCTGATGCGCCTTCTTGTTCCCGTGCGGAAGGATCTTGCCGACGCTGACGTGCCGCTGCTGTTTCTTGTTCACGTACGGCGGGATCTTGCCGACGCTGCCTTGCTGATGTGGCTTCTTATTCTCGTGCTGAAGGATCTTGCCGACACTGACGTGCCGCTGCAGCTTCTTGTTCACGAACAGCGGGATCTTGACGACGCTGCCTTGCTGATGTGGCGTCTTGTTCCCGTGCGGACTGATTGTGCCGACGCTGACGTGCCGCTGCAGCTTCTTGTTCGCGTAAAGCGGGATCTTGCCGACGCTGCCTTGCTGATGCGCCTTCTTGTTCCCGTGCGGAAGGATCCAGCCGACGCTGACGTGCCGCTGCAGTTTCTTGTTCACGTACGGCGGGATCTTGCTGACGCTGCGTTGCTGATGAAGCTTCTTGTTCCCGTGCGGAAGGATCTTGCCGACGCTTGCCGTGCCACTGCAGTTTCTTGTTCACGTACAGCGGGATCTTGCCGACGCTGCCTTGCTGATGCGGCTTCTTGTTCCCCTGCGGAAGGATCTTGCCGACAGTGGCGTTTCGCTGCAGTTTCTTATTCACGTACGGCGGGATCTTGCTGACGCTGCGTTGCTGATGAAGCTTCTTGTTCCCGTGCGGAAGGTTCTTGTCGACGCTGCCGTGCCGCTGCAGTTTCTTGTTCACGTACGGCGGGATCTTGCGAGGCTGCCTTGCTGATGTGGCTTCTTGTTCCTGTGCGGAATGATTGGCCGACGCTGACGTGCTGCTGCAGCTTCTTGTAACGTACAGCGGGGATCTTGCCGACACTGCCTTGCTGATGTGGCTTCTTGTTCCCAGTGCTGAAGGATCTTGCCGACGCTGACGTGCCGCTGCAGCTTCTTGTTCATGAACAGCGGGATCTTGCGACGCTGCCTTGCTGATGTGGCGTCTTGTTCCCGTGCGGAAGGATGCTGCCGATGCTGACGTGCCGCTGCAGCTTCTTGTTCGCGTACAGCAAGATCTTGCTGACGCTGCCCTTGCTGATGCGGCTTCTTGTTCCCGTGCGGAAGGATCTTGCCGACACCTGGCGTGCCGCAGGCAGTTTCTTGTTCACGTACGGCGGGATCTTGCCGACGCTGCCTTTGCTGATGTGGCTTCTTGTTCTTGTGCGAAACGATCTTGCCGACGCTGACGTGCCACTGCAGCTTCTTCTTCAGGTACGGCAGGTTCTTGCCGAGGCTGCCTTGCTGATGTGGCTTCTTGTTTCGTGCGGATTGATTGTGCCGACGCTGACGTACTGCTGCAGCTTTTTGATAACGTACCAGCGGGATCTTGCCGACGCTGCCTTGCTGATTGTGGCTTCTTGTTCCCGTGCTGAAGGATCTTGCCGACGCTGACGTGCCGCTGCAGCTTCTTGTTCACGTACAGCGGGATCTTGCCGACGCTGCCTTGCTGATGTGGCGTCTTGTTCCCGTGCGGAATGATTTGTGCCGACGCTGACGTGCCGCTGCAGCTTCTTGTCACGTACGGCGGAATCTTGCCGACGCTGCTTGCTGATGTGGCTTCTCGTTTCCGTGCGGAAGGGTTTGCCGACGCTGACGTGCCGCTGCAGCTTCTTGTTCACGTACAGCGGGATCTTGCGACGCTGCTTTGCTGATGTGGCTTTTTTGTTCCGTGCTGAAGGATCTTGCCGACGCGACATGCCGCTGCAGCTTCTTGTTCACGTACAGCCGGATCTTGCCGAGGCTGCCTTGCTGAAGCGGCTTCTTGTTCCCGTGCGGAAGGACTTGCCGACGCTACTTGCCGCTGCAGCTTATTGTTCACGTACGGGGATCTTGCGACGCTGCCTTGCTGATGTGGCTTCTTGTTCTCGTGCGGACGATCTTGCCGACGCTGACGTGCCACTGCCGCTTCTTCTCAGGTGCGGCGGGATCTTGCCGAGCTGCCTTGCTGATGTGGCTTCCTGTTCCGTTCGGAATGATTGTGCCGACGCTGACGTGCAGCTGCAGCTTCTTGTTCACGTACAGCCGGATCTTGCTGACGCTGCGTTGCTGATGAAGCTTCTTGTTCCCGTTGCAGAGGATCTTGCCGATGCTGCCGTGCCGCTGCAGTTTCTTGTCACGTACGGCGGGATCTCTGCCGACGCTGCCTGCTGATGTGGCTTCTTTTTCTCGTGTGGAAGGAACGATTTGCCGACGCTGACGTGCCACTCCACCTTCTCCTTCAGGTACTGCGGGATCTTGCCGAGGCTGC
>WOVY01007735.1:0-27412 GCA_013436015.1 Rhipicephalus annulatus | reverse complement strand
TAGCATCTGGCAAATGGCACATGCCAGTATTCAATGTTCAATGTGCTATTCAATACACACATGCCGGTGTAATTCCGGGGTGTATTAATTTGTTGAACATGACAATTTTTTGTGTCTTTTTTTCCTTTCTTGTTTGTCATATGACGCAGTGCGCATATGTCGTGACGCAGTGCGTCATGAATGAACCTTCAGTTGATATGACCATCGTTATAGCACGATGATCAGAACGACGACAAAGACACAAGAAAGACAACTTTCTGATCCCTTTGTCGTCATTCTGATCTCGCGCTACAACAATCGTCATGTCATACCAACTGGAGCCCAAACCACCACGCTGATAAGTTACAGTTCAGCTGATTGTCTGCGTTTGTCCTTTTTCTTATTCTCGCCCCTTTTTTTATCGCTCCGCAATACACGAATCTATCCAGTGTGCTTACTTGCGAATGTGTTCAACAAAGCGTTACCTTACAATTCAGGAATGAAGAAAAAAAAGAAATAGACACGAATAAGCAGCAAGGAGGCGAAAGTACGATCAGAGCTTGAAGCGTAATTTAATACATACAAATGAAACAGCAGAAGAAAGCCCCTTATATTACAAACATTCAAGTTACGTGCATTAGTTCCATCACGCGTAATAAAATGCACTGAAACATCTTCGAATACAACATTCCACAATAAAGGGAGCCACTGATGCTTATTTGTCCTAGTGATGTACCTCGTTGAATCGCATCTCAGGGACAACAGCAATGTCATTAGACTGAGGCTGGTGACCATGTTGAGTGAAATGCACCTGGCCATCCGAATACCGTGGCCGCCAGAAATCATCGCAATGGCTGACACTTGATGCTTCCTTGCAGCGCTACATCGTAGAGACCGAACCACGGCTTGACGTTGTGCAGATATCGGCGAATCCGAAACGCTCTTCATCGTCGGCAATCGCGGCACGTCTCGCGGGTGTACGATAGATCAGGAGACTAGGAGGTGCTCCTGCTTGGCTCGTCAAATTCGAAAACCGAAGAGTAACCCATACTGCAGTAGCTCAGCACCGAAAACAGAGATAAAGGGCGAGGCACGTCGTGGGACGAGCACTCCTGGTGACACTACTGGCATCTGACGGGCCCCGAAACTCGCTTCGACGATGCTGGTAGTGCGACGCACTCCAGCACTGCATCCGTCAAACCAGCGTGCACTGTTCCAATCTGTGGGAATAATGAAAGATAGCTGTCTACAGCACCAAGTAAGAGAGCCACATGGCGCCATGATGATTCTTGCAGCTAACTTAGTGTTATATAGTAGAGACCTAAGAAGCTACAACAAAAAATTGATGACTCGTTCATATCACGGACGAGTGTGTATGATGTTAGTCATCCTCAAACATCCGAGCACACACTCGGCATTATGCTCGCTAATAATGTGAAATAAAGCGACGCATATTACGAATAGCAGCAAGTACTAATTGTGATTAAAAAGAACGGTTCGTAGCATAATAAGCGACATCGAAATGCTCCATTGTTTAAGGCACTATAGCGTCTGGGAATCGAACAGGTGCTTACGTGAGCGCAGGGCGCTCCATGGTGAGTTCATCGAAAGCGCAGACGACGACCAAGCCGATGAATAGCGCGCTGAGGTGATGTCAACGTCCCCGACGCAGAAAGACAAGGATGGTGAAGGAGTATATGGTGGCAGCCGTGAGGACTTTCATGGCTGGTGCAAGCGACGGTGTGCACAGCCACGACAACAGTGATTTACTGCACATGCCAACTACTCTTTTAAATCTGCCTTGGCTCACTGGTTATCTGAGGGGAAGGAATGGTTGCTGAACATTTCGACTCATCCAAGCTGAAAAGCCAGAGTAACCACTTTGCTACCCTCGCCATTATAAGCTGCCTTTCCTCTAGATAATCTCCCCTCCTATCCTCTCGTTTCCCGATAACAATTCTTTTCAGACTACAAGTGTTGAAGGTTGCACGAGTCAGTTAATCGCACTTTAACTAGTATGTAGGTGCGGCGCTGCAGTTTACTGCTCAGAAATGCAGTCGTGGAGTTCACTAGAAATATCGCACTCAAATAAAAAAATACACTTTAGGACGCACCTTAGCGTTAATTCAGAAGGAATGGTCGTAACTTTAACGAATTCATAAGTGAATAGACGACCATTACCTTGCCAATTAAAAAAAATAAGAAGGGTAGGTATCTGAAGTGATTGTTTGGATCAAGTGGAACGCTGAAAACCTAATATAAAATTTCACACACTTAACGATAAAATGATTGCGCCAGGTGCAGAAATCAGCCAAGCAGTTTATGAATTCATATCCACGAAGTGCATGGACTGCTAAGCTCCTTCCCACATGTGCCGCGGTTATTTATCGTTGAGTGCACAAAATTTGATATTGGATAACATTTCAATGACTGTGGTTTCACTTTTGGGTCGTTCGGGATTAGCGTGGGTGCCTATATAAGAAGTAACTTTTTTGAAACACAGAATTTGGCTACATTTCTAGCATAAAAAGCATATACGCAGAAAAAGAACAGTCGAGTCTACAGGGGATCAATTGCTACCGTAGTGCTTAATAAAGAAAGCAGCAGAATACCAATCAAAAAGGGTGTAAGGCAGGGAAATACAATCTCCCCAGTGCTATTTACCGCGTGCCTATACAGGAGATTTTCAGAGGCCTAGGATGGGAACAGTTAGGGATAAGAGTTAATGGAGAGTACCTTAGTAACCTGCACATCGCCGATGACATTGCATTGCTGAGTAACTCGGGGGACGAATTGCAACTCATGATTACGGAGTTATACAAGGAGAGCAGAAAGGTGGGTCTTAAAATTAATCTGCGAAAAACAAAAGTAATGTACAACACTTCGGAGGAGAGTAGCACCTAGTGATAGGTAATAGTGCACTTCAAGTTGTAAAATACTATGTCTACTTAGGGCAGGTAATAACCGTGGAGTCGAACCATGAGATTGAAGTAAGTAGAAGAATAAGAATGCGGTGGAGCACAGTTGGCAAGCACTCTCAAATTATGACATGTAGATGGCCACTATCCCTGAAGAGGAAGGTATGTAACAGCTGTATCTTGCCGGTACATAGCTACGGAGCAGAAACCTTGAGACCTACAAAGAGGGTTCAGGTTAAACTGAGGACGACGCAGTGAGCACTGGAAAGAAAAATGGTAGATGTAAATTTAAGAGACAAGAAGAGAGCAGGGTGGATTAGGGAACAAACGGGGGTTAAGGATATTATAGTTGAAATCAAGAAAAAGAAATGAACATGGGCCGGGCATGTAGCGCGTAGACAGGATAATCACAGGTCATTAAGGGTAACTGACTGGATTCCCAGAGAAGGCAAGTGGGTTAGGGGGAGACAGAAGGTTAGGTGGGCAGATGAGATTAAGAAGTTTGCGGGTATAAATTGGCAGCAGCAAGCACAGGACCGAGTTGACTTCCGGAACATAAGAGAGGCATTTGTCCTGCAGTGGACGTAGTCAGGCTGATGACGATGATGAGGATATTATGTTTCTTTTTGTGTCAAAACTACAGGGTACTTGCACAGTTTCTTACTGTTCATCGGCTTTTCTATGCGTATATGAACCTTATAAAAGTGAGGACTGTATTATTTGATGATGAAACACGTTTAAATACCATCATATAGATCATTAGGTTCATATATCGTTAAAAAGAAAAGAAACTCGATTTTCACTTAAAACAGTAGCATTTACGAACCAGACAAACTCAAGAAGAGACATGGACGAACTATCAAAGTTTTACGAGTATATAGGTGTAATGTCACTTTTACAAGCACTGTGTTAAAATACCTTTTCGCATTGGGTGAAAATCATATAGCGCATTACAGAAAAACGGAAGAGCTGTTATTTTCAATTGGTGGCATTGTTTTATCTGTTAGGAAATTTTAATTGCTCTATTCACAATATTTGTTCAATTTCCATGTGCACTTTGGCTTTACACCACATTTCTATCTATCATATCTCTATTTCTGTTAAAGATATTTCATCATGAGCGACTTTTCACGCTTTTAAGAACACCACGTGATAAGTGCTGCTGGAATGAAAGCCTATATGTATTTCCCTTTTTTTCGAATAAAATCAGTTGTTAGTCTGTACTCGGGCGCGTCCGTTCTTGTATTCGTCTCGTATGCGCCATATTCTGTAAAACATGCGCCAACTGGCTGAACACAAAAATTTATACTTCAATGGAACAGTTGCTCAAGAGTTAAACTTTGAAGTCGTACCGGATTCATGACCTTGTCACGACCCCTTCAATGTTGTACGCATGGTGTCTTGAATAAGCTTATCAAAGACGCCGTAGCGGAGGGCTCCGGAAATTTCGACAATCTGGAGTTTTTCAACGGGCACCTAAACATAAGAAGGCAGACCTCTGCCATTTTGTCTCACCCGCCTCGGAGATCTAGTGGCTAAGGCACTCTGCTGCTGACCCGCAGGTCAGAGTATCGATTCCGAGCCGTGACGGACGTATTTTTCATAAAGGAAAAAATGATTGAGGCCCATCAGTTTAGATTCAAGTGCACGTTAAGAAACCCCGCTATGGTTGAAAATTCAGCAGACCTCCACTACGGCGTTTCTTAGTATAACACGGTTGTTTTGGGATGTTGAATCGGAACAATTAAATTAACTAATTTTGCCTCCGTCGATATGCCGATGCCATAGCTGAGATTTGATCCCGAAGTCTGCCGGCCACCGGTCGAGCCCCTTTACCCATGAGCACCGCGAAAACAGAAAGGATCATTATGGTAGACATGTTTATAGGAATTTAAGTGCCATCCCCAGAAAGTTAAACATGAGATACGTATTTTCGAATGAGTTTGTCTTATTACACGCAATTTTTATGACCTGATGTGTGCATTTGGGATAACTAAATTTGTGTCACTTTAACGCAACATTTTCTCACCCTTCACGCTTCTTTATGGTGTTTCTCTAGGTTTTACCTTACAAATACAAAAAAGTATTTCTAATTTACACACTGTGCAACATATACGGTAGGAAATTTTCGATGAAGTTACTTGGCGTCCGAATGTGCGTAACTCGTGATATGATTGAAAAAAGAGCTGTTCCTGTGAGTGGTGGAAATGAGTCACGCCGATATGCTCTGAGTGTTATCGTTATCTCTTGGGTGACAGTTCATCTTCCATGAAGACACGTGTCTGAGAGTTGCCGATGAATACCCTATTCAAAACCACTGCTAGTAGCGGGCATGACTAAGCTCTTTTCTCGCTGCCATATCAGCGAAAGGAAGGAAGGAAAAGCATCTGAGTCAACTACCTTTCAAGAAGCATAAAAAAAATGAAAGAGGAATTTACCGTACGGGCTACTTTCTCCTTTCCAGATCTAGGAACCCCCCGGCCATCTCTCGAAATAAGCATGACCAAATCCTTTAACCACATTTCTCACATATTCTAAAGATTTCGAGTGGCAGAGGACCAGGGCACGAAATATTGGTTTGATCTTTTTTTCCCTTTTTTTCTGCAGGGCACCCTGTGGGAATTTTCAATAGGGAACCCACGCTGGAGTTTGGATGGATGGATGCTATGAGCGTCCCCTTTACAACGGGATGATTAATCCGGCGACAAGTGTGCACCAGGCGCGCAAGGAAAAAAATGAAAAGAAAACATGTTTTTATGTTGGCCAAATCCCTTATCTACTTCGTTTGAATCTAACGTATTATAACAAAGAAAAATATAAATTAATGTTCCATCTCTCTGCCTCTTGAGGCAGAATGACTTCATTTTCTCACTATTTTTGTCCTATATCTCTACTTTTCTGCCCCTAATGCTCAAACCGTCTCCTACTTACTTTTATCGCGGACGTTTACAGCTTTCCATGTTTGTCCTTAAATCCCAAAGCATCATGTAGGCTTCTACCCACACGTATACCTGGGTGGATATCGCCGTATTCAATCAGAACGATTCCACGATGCAGACAGCGCTGCCCTGACGGTTAAAGCACGTACTTCTCAGCCTTTCCCGCCTACAAGAATGGCGGCTTGTAGAGGCGGTGTGGGTGCGCCTCAGGCCAAATGGCGCTGATGGTACTGCTGGAATTCATATGCCACAGTATGTCTAAATAAGGGAGGACGTACCCCTGTGCGTTTTCCCTTCTTAATCATACCACTAACAAAGCAGGCGGCGTTGCATCCAAACGGTCAGACGAGCAAAGTATGTCCTGCTCTCCCATATAGCCCTGTCGGGCTTGTTTCCAAAGAAAATTGCGTGTCTGCTACATTTATTCGATAGTGAAGACGGCCAGCTGTGGAAACTAGGACGAAACAGCCGAATTTTTTAAGGTGTTCTGTCAGAAATAAGACAAGCGTGTTATGCAACATATGGCATATGTTAACTTTTTTTTCTAACCCCCCCCCCCCCTACTCAATTGCATCTAATGCACCCCCCGTGAATTATTGAATTATAAAATTAGTACGTAATCTACATTATTTTTAAACAGGTACAGAAAATGAAAGCTGACTTGTTCACAAGGTTTGTACGGAGGCACGTTTGCTTATAAGCCGCTGAATCATAACAAACGATAGGCTCGCAATGAATACTTGATGCTAGGATGCCTCTGTTTAACTTAGTTTGTGCTAAATACACGGTTCTCGTTGCGAATAATGCAGCGGAATACTAGAAGCTTAGCTTTCTAGAGTTAGCCGATGCGGTAAGCAAAGGAATTTATGCTTCGCTAGAGAAATATGAAATGTCTTAACTTTTTACTCGACATTTAGTTCACCTATGCGGTTTGTTTTTCCGCTTGCCCGTGTACGCTTGATAAAAAGGTTTCTGTTCAACATCAATAATTTTCTTTCATGTGCCAAAAATTGATTTGAAAGCACGCTGTAGTGTGGGTATCAGGATTAAGTGTGATCGCTTGGAGTTTTTCAGTGTGGACATATATCTATGCTCACAGATGTTCTTTGTATTTTGCTCCTATCGAGACGCAGTCGCTGTAGTCGGGAATATATTTTACGCCCTCAAGCATAACAGCGTGACGCCACACGTGCTCTGCTGCTACGCTGCTTTGCTTGATTGATCAATGTTCCCGTGCGTACATTGCAGTTAGCACTTCCTGTTTTTTTTTTTTCACCCTAGAAGTTGGCAGTGTCGTATCGTCGCAGCACGGGCTAATGAATGGGGCATGTGAGCCTGCACTAGTTTATTACAAAACCCAGCACGCAACCAGCAGATGAAGACGAGGGAGCCAGCATCATGACACAAGATTGTTCTTTTGATGTAGTATGCATAGATGCTGTCCGCTTTGCAGAGCTTTCTTCCACTTTGGAGTGCTTTTTATGTGAGAGTAGCCTTCGGACTAAGTTGATTTTCTAAACCGTAGTGCAGTATTACTGGCGCTATGGATTTTCGAGCTGTTCGTTCCAAAATGAAGCGCAGCACGCGGCGCACGCACGTGCTCTCAAGTGATACACTTTGGCTGGTCATCTGTGCGCGAGCCATAGAGCAACATACTTACAAAAAGAGCAGACACTCATGCAGGGCCCTGCGGCCCTGCTAGAGTGTACTAGAAGTACACTGTAACGCGATGGTAGGGTATCCTAGCGACGGCTTCGGCGAGCGAACTCCACTGTTGCTTGCATGAGGCCATCTACTCGTACCAAGAAACCGCGTAGTGAGTTGTATGCAATTTAAAAATAAGATATGTTGTTGTGTATTTAAACGGAAAGTGTTTATGATTGCCTTGCAGCACTTTTTTTACGTGCACGTGCATAAACAATACGTTATTTCTTTGTTGTGCACGCGTGACTCGGGTGAAGAGGAGAGGATGTCGCGATTTCGCGGCACATGAGGAGAACCAGCAGCACGTCATTTATGTAAATCCTGTTCCGGTGCTTTGACCACAGCCCTTCCGGCCGATGGGCGATGGTTTCCAAATCTGGAGAACCAAGCGATCGCGCGAAAACAACCTCGCGACACGTCGAGCGAACGCCCTGTTTCGTCGCTCATAGCATCGCTCTTCGCTGTCGCGTGCATTTTCGCGTTTATGAGGTTTGGCTTTGACCCAGACAACACTGCGTCTCCCTCTTTTCTTGACGGAGGGACGCCGGACGCGCTGAAACGCGCATGCGTCAGAGCAACGCAGCGCGGCGCGCGCCTGCGGGTATAGCAGGACCAATGCCTGGCGTGGCAACGCGTCACCCCCGGAAAATCTTTTCAGGCCTGCGCCCAGCAATTTGACGTCATTTCCGGCCGGCCGACTCTCGGGGAAGCCGCAGCGGCTGCGAGCGCAGCGCGGGCGGCGGTGGTGACGGTTCGGCGGCGTGGTGTTGACGGTGTTTCACGTTTGTTGCTTTCCGTTGTTGTTTTGCGGCAATTTCGTTTCCGTGCGTGATGCTGGAGTGATGCGACAATGCCGAATAAGTGTTGTGTACCCGGATGCACCGGCAACTACAAAACAGGAAAGAAGATACAAGTGTTTTCCTTCCCTAAAGACGCCGACGCTCTCAAACAATGGCTACGCGCCATTCCTAGGAAGGACTTCGTGCCGACTTCGTGCACTAAGGTAAGAATTTGAGATGCTCCTGTTCTTAGCTTGTCGTTGCTTGTTCGGTTGTTCGGGTAGAAATCACCTATGATGGGAAATACTTGAGCGTGTGGCCGCCGGGCCTCGCGAAGCGCTGACGCCAGCAGCGTTCGCAGCAAGGATGGTCAGCTGCGCTTTGTTCACTAACAGTGCCGTGGTGTCGTCCATTCTTGCAAGCTCTCGGTGGAAGCGCTTCGTGGAGTGCGGTGACATCACGCTCCCGTGTTTCCTTTCATGTTGCTTGTACCGCTTAGCGCAGCGCTTTTATTTAGATGCTTGCGAAACGTAGGTAGACTTTGTTTTAGCTACACGGACTGTAAACGCGGTCATGCAAACGGGAGCGCATTTTTTTCTTTTGAGAAGTGGCGTCTCAGACGTTCTTGAAACGTTTTTGCAGGTGTGCGCGAATCATTTCGACGCTTCATGCATTGAGAAGACGACATCGTAGACGGATCCAAGGACAGGGAGAGTTATTGAAGTTGCACTCCCAGTACCACGGTTGCGTCCTGGATCTGTCCCAACGGTATTTTCCGGCTGTCCGTCCTACCTATCAGTACGAGACCAGAGCACGAGAGAAACCCCTGACGCCAAGAGGAGCCGACAAGAAGCCTCCCAACTCGCCCGTGCTGTAGAAGAGTCGCTGGCGTCATATGAAGCGGAGCAAAAACGAGACCGGTTTTCGTCCCTCGAAGAACTAAGGGCTCGCCTGCAAGGGGTGTCAGTGTCTCCAAAGTGGACTGTGATTCATAAAGAAGAGTGCTCCATGTTTTTGAACATTATCGACTATCGTGAACCTTGTTTGAATGCGTCATTGACCGTGTTTGCAAACCTTGAAGTCTTTGCCTGCTATCAAGGTTCACCAATCAAGAACCTTGGTAGCGCTGTTGTACCAGACTCAGTTCAAAAAGTAAGTTCCTTGTTGGAAATTTTGAACAACCTGTCGATGCTGTCTGAGGAGCGCTGCACTTATTGCCACCTGGCTCAAGCAATACATTCCCTTGTTTGAGCCTTGTTTCCAGTTTTGTATCTCTTTACAAGTTGTTAGCTTTTAAAGGTGCTGTACTTTTTTCTTTTTTTTTTAACTCGAACTGCCTCGGTGCCCACTGTAGCAGTTGTACAGTCCGTTTTGGTACCTAAGCTGTGTACACTTTCCTTGTGCACTCTGTGTACAGACATGTTGTGCACTGTGATTTGTTTTTTTCTTAGATTTTTGTTTGATTTTTTCCCTAGGACATGCACCTACCTGTGGCAGTACAATTACTTTTCTTTCTGTCATTTATCATGCTGTGGACCACAATTTAGTCACCAGTGTTCTTTTGTATTGTATTTTTTGGCAAGTGTTTGAACCTGATACCTTGTGTTGCTACTGCTACTATGATAAACGAATGGTATGTTTTCCTCTAACCTACAATTTAAATGAAAGTGTGCTTTTTCTGTTCCAAAGCTCGGGGATGTTTTTGCTGTTACAATCTGTTTTGTTTTCTGAGTTTTATGTGGCAAGATATTGTGTTTTGTACTTTTGGCATATTTTCAGCATTAAGGGCAACATCTTGTGTTGCCTGTCGTCTGCCTGGACCGAGAACAATGTGCACTGTGATATTTGTACAGACGGCGTCTGGCTGTGATAAATAAATACGCATTATTCCATTCACGATATTCATTATTTCTTGATACCTTGATAAGTTCCCCCGCAACGGTGGCTCAGTGGCTAAGGCGTAGCGCTGCTGAGCACTAGGGCGCAGTTTCGATACCCGGCTGCGGCGGCCGCATTTCTGATGGAGGCGAAAAGCAAAAACGCCCGTGTGTACGAGATTTCGGCACACAATAAAGATTCCCAGGTAGTAAAACTTGATCCTGAGCTCTCCCCTACGGCGCGCTTCATCGCCTGCATTGCGTCGGCGCGTTAAACCATACAATCAATGGATACCTTGATAAATCGTGCGGACATGGTGTCAAGGAACCTCGCCCGAGTCGGTAGGCGTGAAGGGCGCTCGCGGCAAGCGCTCGCGGCTGGCGCAGCCACCCAGCGAAGGGCGGCCGGCCGGCCGGCGCGATGTGACGTCGTCGACGTCACGTCACGTGACGCGCAGGCCTGAAAAGCTTCCGGGGGTGACGGGCAACGCCGGCGTGACTGAACGAAATGAGCGCCGGCGAGCACGCGCACCACGTCACGTCGAAATGTATTGGCGCTTTGACTGTTCCATGTAGTCATGTTGTTACATGACACGCATCTCATGATTTTCATGTCTGCACCTGTCACATACCTTTGTCATCCACTCACGTACTGTAATACCAAATTTAGTATATGTGACGCTTGTGAAACGGCCGCGAGCGCATCATGAGCGTGGTCTGAAGTGATGTTGTTACACGACACGCACGTCATGATTTTATTGTTAGGGTCAGTCGCTTGTGTTCGCCATGCAACCATTCCATACCATACCAGTTTTGCAACATGTCACGTGAATGAAACCACGGCAAGAGCCGCAGGACCATGAAATGTAAATCATGGCATTCGTGACATACATGTCATAATTTTATGTTATGACTAGTCAAATATGTTCTTCATACAGTCATGTTATGCCATACCAAGGTTGGTATTGATAGCGTTATCGAAACGGCCAGGAGAGCTAAAGTCGTAGGCGGCTAGATAGATAGATATGCTCAAACTCACCGAAGTACGCTAAGAAATGCTTCGGACTAAAAAAAAAAATGTGCCGCCATATCCATGAAGTGAATGTTGAGTGGGTGAAGCTCCGGAGTTAAACATGGTAAACCATGAATTCTCCGCACATTTTGCCCACTCGATGATGATTGCGATGATGATTATAATTTGTGTCTTTTCCCTTTGTAACGAGTGAATAGATACATGTTGTGTTCCAGCTTAGGTATATAAAGAAAAAAAACAAAAAAGAACATAAAAATATTATTACAATGCTCCTTATAGCGTACGTCGCCGCACTAAATCGAACGATTGCCTTCCACCAATGACACGCGCTATATGTGACATCATTCCTATTTTATAACATCTCGTATCTTTCATCATCAATTCCAAGTACCGCCATGTAGTTTATAAGATATTGCATCTTTCCATCATCAGCTACAAGTACCGTCATCTAGTGAACACTGCAAAAACTAAACAAAAAATGGTTTAAAGAGAACGGTATTGCCATATAGTGAGATTTGCAAGAACTAAACAAGAGGTGGCTACATAGAGGGGACGCAGAGCCCATGCCTTGAGGAGCTTCGCCCCTAAAAACGGAAGAACAATAAAGCCACAGCCGCACACTTACCGTCTATGCAAACAGCAAGCTTCCCCCACGCCAATGGGTTGCCAGACCAGAAAAAGGCCCTTTGCTAACAAGATGGTGGCGCCTTCGGAAGAAAAAAAAAAGGCAGCGTCTCTTGCTACAGTGGCTAGAATAGGGAAAGTGTGAAGACCGTGCCGCCTGCGCTGACGCTCTCCACCGATGCCTCGACCGGCGCTGTCTAGGTAGCGCTGGTTGTAGCTCACACGTCGCTCGCTCAGCGGCTCGCTGCAGCGAAGCTGCCACGTCAAGGCTGATTTGTGGCTGATATGGTTTAGTTTGTACCGTAAATTTTATGTGCCTCTACTATACTGCAGGGCGTAAGTGCATCATATATAAATGAACTTTGTGGCAGATATTATCAAAACTTACCACCGCATGGTGCGACCATACCCATAGCATCATAAGTGAAGCTTTACATCAATCGCAAACATCGCGGCCAGCTAAGCTTGCCACTGCTAGCGATCATTCCTTAGTGCTAAGAAATGTAACCGATTAACATTTTGGGGGGATCGCCATTTCGCAAGGTTATAAGCAAGCTCAAGAAGCACAAAATGCTACTGTGACATTGATATCAATTTCTTTAATGTTGTTATACTTAACATTTTGCATGAGATGGTTTTTAAGGATTTAATTATTCTTGCGTATTCATAGTGGAAATATTTTTCGATTAACAACTGCACAGAAAATTGGACAGCGTTTTGCTTTTCTTACAAATTTTATTTGAAGTTGGGGGCATCATAGTAGGGAACAAAGCTAGCACACTACAGTGTGATGCACATCACATCGTTCTTCGAAGCTTCAGGTGCTTTGATCTTTCTCTTGCAGAACTTCTCTGTTATGTTTAGAGATTTCGTGAAGAAGTGAAACCGTGTGGGAACATAAAACTTGATTATGTTGCTCGTCAGATCTTGCTTGTGTGAGTCACACCCTACGGATGGTACGGTCTGCATTGAATTAAGAAGTTCAACTAAAGTGTCCCCTTGGAGCTTATTATAACTGAACCACAATGTAAATGTGTCCTCCAGTGCCTCCACAAATGAAAATAGCTCAGGTTACGGGTACAAGAGGCCCCCAACATCACAGAATCCTGTGAATGATGCAAGGTCCTTATCTGCATTTTCGAGGGATGTGAGCAGCTGCTCAAAACAGTCCCGGCATTTCGTTGCCATAACTTTCCTCCGCGCCACATAGCCAGCGAAATAGTACACCAGTCTTGCGTCACTGACTTGCACAGGATACACATGGTCACAAAGGACAATCGATGCCTGTAGTACACTTCATGTTTCGTCTAGGTTTCCAGTGTCCAGTAAATTGTCGACATGGTTGGCCACTTCATCAGTTCCAACTAATGACGTAAATGTGTCACCTGCACAGTTGCCCGTGTCTGGTGCTTTCACGAAATTGTAAAAGCTAAGGGAATTCACGGCAGTAAGGAACTGGGTCGATGTGGAATGATCGTTGCATCCGGATAACTGATGAATTATTCCAAATAGCTTTTCGATTGGATCTTGGCTGAGGCGTGAAGTCAATAAATATTTGTACTGTACTTCTTCTGACAGGTATGTTAAATGTTCCAAAGTGCCTTGCAGAGTTACTCTTAGACCTTCTGCAGTGCTAGCAGACAAAAAGCCTGCCTTCGTAGGTCCGGTGCAGGCTTCCCAACGGTCTAAGTATGCTAGAACACCCTGCAGTACTCTTTTCTGTTCAGAATTTTTTCTCAGTGCCGTTGAAGGCACACTGGATGTCATCACAACAATTAGCTTTTCCATGAAGTGAACAAATTGTTCTGTCGCTTCTCTATATGAACATGACTTTGAGATCGCTTCTTTGTATAAGAAAAGCCCGCGTGTAACCTCAAGGCTGAAGAGATGAAATACATAATTAACTTTCATTTTTTCGAAGTTGTTGGGGTTCAAGTGCACTTCTGTAATCTTCGGCATAGCTTTCAGCGTTGTAGCACACTTGTCCAAGTCGTGAGCTATCCTGATGGTGTCCTTTTCTGTCAGGTAGTGTATAATCTCTGCTATCTCTAGTACTAGCTGCTCGTGCGGTCCACGGCATAAGGCTGATAGTAGAGACTGCAGTGCCACCTTCGAGTCGCAGAATATAGTCCGCTTGCGTGAAGGTTGATCAATGACAAACTGCAACGTCATACAAGGGCTGCCAATCCTGCTGCCGTTAATAATCCTAATAATAATAATAATAATAATAATAATAATAATAATAATAATAATAATAATAATAATAATAATAATAATAATAATAATAATAATAATAATAATAATAATAATAATAATAATAATGTTCAATTGTTGTTGTTACTACAATTTCGAAGACGATGAAGCATGGCATGATGACAATTTATTCACCGCAACATTAAAATAGTTCTATTTAGATTTCTGAGACATAAAAAACTGATTCTTCAAACAGTAAATCCTGAATATATAGTTTTATAACCTCAGGAATTGAAGGAGGCATCGGAAAGCATAGCTTAAAGTCTGGGAAAGTGATTTTGAAGTAATGTTTATCCCCCTTTAGTATTCTCACGCTCAGGTGACAGCTTTACCAAAATATAGATAGAGGAAGTATTAGAGGTTATAAGAAAACTTCCGATAGTGGCTCCAGGTTCAAATGAAGTCACTTCAGAAATCTAAAAAAAATTATTCAATGATTCACGGGAGGGTGTACTTAATGTAATAAATTATTCGTTAAGAGAAGCTTGGATTTCACCTGAATGGAAATTTGCGAAAATCATACCTGTTATAAAAAGACCAGGTGAATGCTACGCTTTAGACAAAATATCAGGCCAACTGCACTAACGTCCTGTTTTGTCAAAATAATAGAATGAGTGCACGTTCGCATAATGAAATTCGTAGAAAGAGAAAAGATTTTTCGCCCATGTCATAGTGTATTCAGGCAGGTATGTTCCATATGGCAAGTGCATATAGACCTACAGAGTCGCATACATCTAGCATAGCGTCAAGGGCAGTATGCAGCTCTAGTTACCTTGGACATCACAAAAGCGTATAATAGTGTTGAAAATAGTGTACTATTAAGTCTTCTGAGAGAAATCACTTGGTCGGATCATTTAAAAGCGTAGATTACGGCATTTTTAGGAAATAAAAAATTACTGCTCACAAGATGATCTTTTGTCAAGTACCTATAAACAGAAAAAAAGGAGTTCCCCGGGGCGCTGTTCTGTCTCCGATACTATTCAGTATTTTAATAAGCTCGATACCAAGTAATCGGAATGTTCAGACATATGTATATGCTGATGACATAGCGTTCTTTTCGGTAACTCATAATATTTAGGCTCTCTAAGAAACCTCCAAATATACTTATCTCAATAAGAGAATTGGCTTGACGTTATTCATCTTTCTTTAAACGTGAACAAGGGTGCATTGTTAGTATTGTCTATGAAAGACTCAGTATATATACCTCTCACATACAAAACAGATACAATTCCACAATTTTGAAGCATCTAATATCTAGGTGAGATATATGACAGCTCTCAAGTGTGGCAAAACCACATCGAAAATATTGCGGCAAAGGGTGTTCGGGCAGCCGGAATATTACAGCTGGAGGATAAGCAACAGAAGATCAGGAATACGCAGAGAAACGTTATTATCAATATACCGCATCTATGTGAGGCCGATTCTAGAATTTTAATGTGTCTTATACTCCGGGGCACCAGACTATTGTTGTTGTTGTTGTTGCCCCTTCGCACTGGCACATACCCACTATGGGGGATTGGCCATGAAATCTAGAAGTAGCCTATATGAGATCTACTAAAAGGTTTATCCTAAATGAAAAACTAATGATATAATAGAAAAGAATAATTAACTAGAAAAAGAATATTAAACTAAACAAATAATTGAAGATTGAATCAAGAAGAGTAAAGGTGAGGTAATACTACAGTGTAAGACAGAAATTTGAGTAGACCAGACAATCGAGCTTATCTCACCCGGTCACAATCAAATGAATATGCAAATTTCATTCAAAATTAGACAAGTGTCGTCAGAAATATATTTAAGCAGGCATTATTATGACATGCGCTTTGATTCTCGAATGAAATTGCATACAGCATCGAATACGCTCCTGTGGCAATGTCCCAAGCTAAAGGCACCGAAACTTAGAACATTATCTGCAGTTAAATTTAATCCTACTGCGTGAAACGGAACAATTAAAAGTCTTTTCCTAATTAATGAATAGTTTTTACATGTTATAAAGTAATGCTCTATTGTTTCCGTTTCTTCACAAAATGGACACAGGGGGGATATCGCCAGACCAGCTCTGTGCAAGTAAAAGTTTAATGGAGGGACACGACATCGAAATTTGGTTAAAATAACTTCTAACTTTTTAGATTGACTCCACTGAGGTTTCCAGGGATATGTAAGGTGCTGATAGTCCGTATATTTAGTAATATTTTCCATCATATCCGTATAAATAGCCAATTTTCTATATCTGATCGACACTATGTGTTCCGATTCTGGTAGTACCCGAGATCACAGGGCCATCAAGTGTGGCTCGAGATAGTGAATCGGCCATTTCATTCAACCGTATGCCACAGTGTCCCGGGACCCAGACTAACTTCAGGAACTTCACATGAGGTGGAACTAATGTTTGTAATGTCGCTAGAGCTCTTGATTGTTCTGAAGCTGTTAAGCTGCATCTTCTTTTCTAAACAGGCACTGCGCATGTGCTTAGGGCTACCTGAATCTGTAGCGAATAACGTTTTATATATAGAAGCTAGAATTCCCTCACTCCTTACTAGATTCAGAATATTCGCTCTGCAAACGTACTTAAGGGCATTTGAATCTCCTTTAAGGCTAAAAAAACGGTATTTATTGCGCAAACTGGTTTACTTTTTGATTATCATTGGCCTAGATTTCACACACCTCAAGTAAAGTTCATACAGTCTCTCCTCGACCCACTGTGCACGCAAATTAAGGAGGTTGTTTTGATTTGTAGCTCGACAAGTTCTCTCCAAATAAACTTTGATGACATTTTCTCTAATAGTGCTAAACACCTACTGAATAATATGTTAAGAGCTACTTTACAGGACTACCTGCTAGGAATGCAAGCACAGATCTTCATTGTGACATACACTTCCGAGAAAGGTGAAAAGAGTGGCAGCGGCATATTCTGCCTTGTTCTAGACCGGTCTTTTCCCTCTGAGTTCCAGATTTCACACCTAATTTTATTGCAGAATATTTAGGTGTAGTATTGGCCCTTCGAAAACTGCCGACATCGATAAATTCTGCTGTAATAATAGCGGGCTCCTTTTTGGTCGGCAGTGCGCTCACCGCATCTGAGGATTTGAATGCATTTAGCGAATTTAACTCCTTAGTACCGAATCACGTGACTAAGGTGCGATTAGTATGGGTGCTGGGGCATAGATGCATAGCCCTAACTGAAACAGCTGATGCACCAGTGAAAGCGGCGTTAGACAGACCAGCTATCAATATTACCCCTACAACAGCCTTTATGGTAGCGTCTAGATTTCGCAGGCAAATGATGTGGCGAAAATTCTCTAAGCCATTTTTAAAGATTTTCTGGATTTCAACTATCTAATGTCACCCTGGAAAACTTCCTTGTGTCACAACTGATACCTGGAAGTTTTATTCACTCGATTACTCTGTCATATTCCTTCATTAAATTTTATTTGTTTAGAGCAGGCTTAACTCCCTTCCCACTCTGTTCTTTTTTTGAAGAGGATACTGTGGAACACTTTTTAACCTATTGTCGGAAGTTTTCAAAGTTAAGAAAGGTATCACTAGAAATACCATTACAAATCTTTGGATCAGATTTCACAATTTATTGATTGATATGTGGGATTTAACGTCCTTAAAGCACCATATGATTATGAGAGACCCCGTAGTGGAGGGCTCCGGAAATTTTGACCACCTGGGGTTCTTCAGATTTGGCAGCGTCGAATTTACTATCCTTATGTGCACATACCCTTGGACATAGCAATGGGAAAGTGCGCAAGGCAATGCAAAACTTCATTGAACGGTCGAAGAGATTTACTCAATAACTCAATACCAAAAGGTTCTCAGTTAAACAATGTCGGCTACAGAAAAACTTTCTTTGATATCCATGATTATTGCTCCTGCATTAGGAACTAACTCATATAATTTTTTTCTAAAAATTAATTTACAAGAAAATAATATTTCTGTTATTATTCTTTTCGCTAGTATTTATATATTCCTTTTTTTGATAAGCCACCCGATTTTTGGCCAATCTCCCAGGGCGGGTATGATCCACAAATTTAGGATCTACATCTATCGCATACAATGAAACGATTCACTGTGAGATTTCAAAGTAACAACTGAGGCAGCAATCGTACTGTTTTGGGAGCTCACTCGCGCAACCATGTAGTTACAAATACCCTCATCGCTATAGCTAAAATTAATTCGGCGTTGTAATGTGCTGTAATATTTATGTTGCAGTGCTGAAGAACCACCCTCTTGAACAGTTGGCTGAAGCTGGAAAGGAAGAAAAATACTTGAGGAAGAAAGGGTGGGGGTCTTTTTGTGAGGATGACGTTACCCCTTATGTTGCCGTGACTGTCGATGGTGAGTGGTCACATCGAAGTCACGGACACCGGTATTTCACCGACTCGAGTGTAGCTGTGATTATAAGAGAAGGGTTCGGAACAAGTTATGCAGTAGCTGTGAGCACTATTTAATGACGGGAAATGGCGAGAAAACCCATCTGTGCTACAAGAATTGGCACCAACGTTCAACGGCAGCGAAGTCTGATATTATCGTTGAAGGACTCCAGAGAAACATGCGAATGCATAGTGTTGAATACCGGACATTCATAGGGGACAGAGATCCCTCCGTGTTATATCAAGTACTCACGAATGTGTAGTGCGTTCGCTCCATTAAAAAGAAGGAATGTGCAAATCGCGTTGCGAAATTCTACACCACTCACCTCTATGGCACAACCAAGAAAAGAAAGGATAGTTCAACCTTTCTAAGTACCAGTACGATTATTTGATTAAATGATTTGGGGGTTTAACGTCCTAAAACCACCATAGGATTATGAGAGACGCCGTAGTGGAGTGCTCCAGAAATTTCGACCACTTGGGGTTCTTTAACGTGCACCCAAATCTGAGCACACGGGCTTCCAACATTTCCGCCTCCATCGGAAATGCAGCCGCCGCAGCCGGGATTTCATCCCGCGACCTGCGGGTCAGCAGCCGAGTACCTTAGCCACTAGGACACCGCGGCGGGGCTAGCCGTACGATTAATCGGCTAAAGAATGGTGCATGGAAGGATACAAAACATCACGCGAACGTTCTTAGAGATATAGAGGGTAATACAGAAGAACAGCAAGCTCAGAAAGCGGAGGTTATGTGTCAGCTTGCAGGTGAACTCAGAAATCACCCAAAACATGTGTTTATATGTCACTATAGATGCTAAGGCAATTTTGTAATGTTCCCAAAAGCCACGACACTTATGATAAGATACCCAAGGTGCTCCAAATAAAGATATATTACTGCTGCTGATATTGTCACGTGACAGAAGTCCGCCGAAGCAAAGAAGAGGAGGCAGAAGCACGCGCGAGCAGCGAGTCGTTGTGGGGCTGATCATCCTGTCCCCGAAGCAGGGGACAGGGGACAGTTTCATTTAGGTATCCTGCCGCCCGGTTCTTGGCCCATCCCCCTTTGTGGGTAAGCGCCATCCATCAGAGGTCATCAGCATCAGCATCCTGTCCCCTGTGCTGCGCTACGCATCTCTGACTTTTCACCTTGTGAATAAATTCATCACATCGTTACAATATTATTGCTGGATAAGCTGACCATTTTGTGATACACGATACAAGTAATCTTGCAGAGGCTGCCATGTCCCTGGTTGCGAAATTATCCGGTGGCAAACAGATGTCTCTTCTCATCTGTTCTAACTGTTTTGCTGCGTAGAGGTTGAGATTCATATTGACTCGGCTACTGCATATCCAAAAGTTCTGCAGCAAGAAAAGAATAATACTAAATGGTACCCAAAAATGACCAATTTAAAAAAACATAATAGCACACTGCAATCAGTTCAAATATCATGCAAGAATTCTGAACCGCGAAATTGGGTGATATGCACGGATAGCAAACCCGCCCTTCAGCTAATGAAAAATGCGAGATCACTTTACAAATATGGTGAAATAGCACAGTGTATTGCAGAAACTGTGGAATATGCCTCAGCGCAGGGTCACAACATCGTATTCTAATGGATACTCAGTCACATTGGAATAAAGGGAAATGAAGAGACTGACAGCCTCACCAAGAAAGCATAGAACGAAGGACGGGATTGCGCCAATCTTATGTTTGGGGCGGATATTCGACATTTTATAACGCAAGCAGCTAACCATTGTTTGATGAAGAAGCGATTCGATAGCCCTAAATCAAATGAATCAGTACTTCATGAGGTTGATCCACACAGAAAAGTTTTCATAATGACAGATCTCCTACGACAATTAGAGACATTATTCCACAGACTTTGCTTAGAAGCAGCATACACAAAAAGCTTCCTGCACAACTTAGATCAATCCAACTCCCCGGAATGCCATTGTGGTCATGCAGAAGAAAATGTTCGCCATATTCTTTTGGAGTGCGTTAAATAGGCGAATGAAACAGAAAAATTGAGGAACCAATTAGCAAGTTTGGACTGGAGGCCCCTCACAATAAAGAAATTCCTTGGACCATGGCCTGAGATGCATCTTCAGAAAAGACAGACGTCTTCCTGACAGACTTATTAGTGGAGACCGCACTGGATAAGCGCCTGTGATAGACAGCCAGAGATATATATGAAATGTGTTACTGCATATACTGACACTAGAAAAAGGAGGTGCACATGGAACAGTATATGACAGCGTGAGCTGCTGCAAGCAAACAGATGTCAAATATGCTCTTATGAACGCCCTTACATTGTGACTGGGCTCAGCTTTCAGCTTAATAGAGGCCAATCTCATACGAGTGGTGACCGCCTTCTCCATAGGCAGAATCCTTTACGTTGCTCCATTTATGAAACTTGCGCTCACCGACAAAAAAAAAAGCTAAACATAATGATCAGGTGCTGCTACAAGTGCTAGCTGCATCTCCCCATGTCTACGCCCAATGCGAAACTCAATGACCTAGGACTTCACAATACTATAGATGAATTCGTTGAAGCCCAACGTATATCGCACTACGAATGATTAGGCCAAACTCCTACAAGACGTCATCTTATGTGCGCACTCGGCATACCTTACGTCTCCCAGTTTGGCCAGAAACTCCCAATTCCTTCGGACATTCGCGACACTTTCATTATTGCCCCCATACCACGCAACATGCACCCTGAATATTACGCGGAAAGACGAGTAGACCGCGCCAAGCAGCTAGGCAAGCGCTACACGAAAGTCACGCACATGGCGTATGTAGACGCAGCGGAATATCCTACGCATCGGGCAGTGGCTCTCGCTGTCGCCACTGGGCCTCAGTACATAATTACCGCAACTGGCACCATTCACGCAAACAAACCCGAAGAAGGTGAAGAAGCAGCCATTGCTCTCACCTACGCTTCAACCCAAGCATCCTGCATAATCAGCGACTCCGAGACTGCCATCCGAAACCTTACCAAAGGTTTGATTCTCCCAACCGGCGCTCCGAATTCTCACAAGTACACCTCTGTTACGCCGTCGCCCAGTTGAGGTAATCTGGACTCAGGGCCACTCGGGGCTCGCGGGGAATGAACACGCTCATGACGCCACCCGAGCTCTCGTCCATCGGGCGCGTGATCCAACAGAGCACCACCCCTCGCGACCTGACGTGGCTGAGCGAGATATGATGGTCTCCTCGTTTCGCGACAATGCGAGGGACAGAATGGTTACCTTTGGAGAAATCCTAATGTATTTCTTCAAGGCCAGATTTAAATACCCACCACCAGACAGGTGCTTTAGTAAGCAGCAGTCCACTACCAGGCGTCCATTACAGACACGCACTTTCCCCTGTCCGTCACTGTACAGCCGTATTAACCCCACTGTTCACACGCCACGATGCAAAGCGTGAGGTGCACCTAATGCCGAGCCTGACCATAATATATGGGCCTGCCCTGCAGCTACTCACTCAATTAAACACAGCACGAACCCTACATTCACAATCACCACGGCCGAGCAGTGGGAGGCTTTGCTGCTCAGCACGTGCCCGAAGTACCAGCTCTGGGCTGTCCGGCTGGCCGAAGACGCCGCCAGGATTCAACGCCTGGCCGCCACCTGAAGAAGTGGGTTACAGAGGGGCCCGTCTCCCGGCCCCCCGCCACCTTTGACCACAGCAGGTACACTTCAATAAAGTTTCTTCTCTCTCTATCTCTCAGCTTTCAGCTGGAGCAACAGTTGCATTGCACCATATTTAAGGTGGTGACCTGCACGAGCTCTATAGCAGTCTTGAAACACTTCGCTATCAAAAGCTCTCGTTAAAAGTCACACAAGGAATCCCCAAGGAAGAACTGTTTGAAAAAAAATGGCCACAAACACACAAGAAGTCTTTCTGCTGTAAAAAGGAAATGCTAAATAAACTAGAAAACTTTAAACACAAGCTGAGAGAGTCAACGTTTCATGATTTTCTGAACGGCCAGCAGCTGGCCATACCAAGTGAACAACACTCTGGACAGAAAAGACTGTTTTAGCTGGTCTACAGGTGAATGAAAAAGAGCAGATTGCAATCAAGAAAGCTACTCCAGGACAGATGAGCAATTTAATGTGGCATATTTAAAGAAACATGCGTCTAACAGTGCCAAATTTCTTGACGAAGAAATTGAACATCATGCGACACGCTCTTAGCGGGCTCTATAAGGAAAATTTCACCGCTACTGCTCCTGAGCATAGAAGACAGCAGGACCGTGTCGCAGTGCGGCTATGTGAGCACGAGATGAAAACTACTGTGCAACCCTGTCGGTTATTTGTTGATTTAGAGCACGAATTATTGGCAGCGTCGCCAGACGGACTAGCTGGGAGCTACTTAATATAGTGGAAGTGCCCATTCTGTGCGAAGGACATGGAGCCTACGAGACTGTTAAAAATTCAAAGAAACAAGGTAGATGAACCATAAAATTAAGCCATTTTCATTACTACTACTATCAAGTGCTACGTGAGCTCCTTATCACTAAGAGTTTGTGCAACTTCGTCGTATACACGTCCCAAGGTGGATATCGAAAGAGACGACAATTTTTGTAAAATGAAAATGTTGCCATAAATGGACAGGTTTTACCGAGACTGCCTGTTACCCCGAAATCGTAGATCCCCATACTACCCGCAGCATGACCATCCGAAGACCACAGTGAAACGAGAAAGCGATTGAATCACACCAGCTGTCTCAACGAGCTTAGATTAAGAGCAAAGAGGCAAGGGCAGTGGCGAATTCGATATTTCCCACGGCCTCGAATCCTAGAACTGGTGCCACATGCTCTGTCAAAAAGTATTCATGAGTGGAGGGAACTTGTAGCCATCAACTGCCAAATGCAAACTAGTGGTTTGAGAATTGCATACATTCTTACATAAACCACTCATGAGTTCGCATTTTACCTTCTTATGTCAGGTTCGCTGTCTTTCGGTTTCCTTTATCATTTGATAAGACATTGACTAGCTTTCTTCTGAAGAATGCCGGGGCGCACCAAAGAACTTTGGGAAAGTTTGCGTGTGATAATATATTGTCAATAATTATAATAATGAAATGTATACATTCACTTCTTGCTGTGATAAGCCCTGATATGACATTCGTGAACATATATACTGCACTTGGCACTTAAGGATTTTCAAGTTTTTGTGAATGCATGCCACGTATATTTACTGATTTTTGTGCGTGTGTGTATGTACATAATAGTCAGGTATATTTGTGGCTGTAACCAAGTGCTGTAGATGCTACTTTTGTATTAGATATACTGACCTTTCTTGCTTGGTGCATGACAGCCTTTCTTTTAGGAACTTAGGGCGGGAGTGACAAGAGCTTTTAGGTCGACATGTTTTGGCCGCGGCGAGCTATTTCCGTTGGTACGACTTAGGAGTAATACAGAGTAATGTGGGCAATGCAACTTTAAGAAATGGCCCATAAGTTACTCTCTTCAATAACGGAAGGATAGTATGAATGCGCCGTGGCTTCTGTTGCGAGTGTTTTTAGAAAGCTTGAGGTAACGGCCTGCAAGCTGCGAGTCTGCCATGAAATATTGAAAAAAGCATATAAAACGATCCTTTTTAATGAAGGTATTAAAGTGGCATATCCGAGTAGAAAAGTCATTCCTCCGACAAGAGGATAGTGCACCAGGATCATTCATTCCACGCGTACCTGAGTCTCATTCATATGTTGCCCCGCAAGATGCAATGTCTTCGTCTCTCTCACAAAAATGGCTTGTAACCTCATCGGAAGACTTTCGGGTTGTAATTTGATAAATGCTGCATTCACCAAAAGACATACATTCACACTAGCCTACTGAAGTTTATATCACAATAAAATAAATGGCTGTACGAAAAACAGGGACAATTCTGTTGCTTATGCAGTTGGCACGGGTTCAGCACAGTGGGTCCAGCGGCCGCATTTCGTAGCACGCAGTTTGCCAAGCTACCAGTCTTTTTAACATCCGAAAGCTTACGTTAAATGGTGAAGAAACAGCAATTTAGCCAGATATAATTTGCCCTCTCCTACAGACGAACGAGACGGTATGTCGAGTATAATGATGCCTGGAGGGGGTTTAATACCCTTGTCACACGGAAAATCTAATGACATTTACAACGAATGATAATAGGTGGACGTAATGTCATTTTACCTGTGCGCTATCGCACGACAAAATAAGGTGCCATTTTAAAATAACGACTATGACCTTAGACCTCTCGAGCCGCGGCTTTGAGGAAATCAGGAACTATAAATCTTGCATCTAACACGTTCGTATCCTGAAAAATACACAAAGTATCGCTAAAAATTGCTGCAAAATATATGCGCCACCGTTTTCACAATTTTCCACCACTACGCGGCATAATGTCAAGGAAATCAAGCAGGGCTAATCAATATGCAACATGGCGGACAACATCACAGATAGTAGAAACGTGACCGACGCTCTGGCTCTCGGAATAAGGCGGCGTCGGCTGCTGCATCCAGTCACCACCTAGATGGCCATGCGAGCCAAACACTGAAGCGAGGAAATATTTTCGCGCTTTGCTCTTGAAATGCAGGAAGATTTTATTCGAGCGTGTGGGGTCGTAATATTCGCCACCTTGTTCACGACGACGGCTATTGCGATTGAGCTACTGCATCCTATCCCTCGACAGTGCTGGGCCTTTCAGTGCGAACGAAATGTGGTTTGAAGACAAGCTGCCACACTTGGGTGATGTGCACTTCAGGCAGTGCTTACGTCTGACGCCTGCAACATTCAGCTGTCTTGTGAACGTGCTGCCACCTGTGCTAGAACGAGCAGACAAGAACATGTGGTCGGCGGTGTGTCAGTGGCGAAGCGAATAGACATCAGATGGTGCCGACGGCGTTAGAAGGCGGAAAACGCCCCTATTTCTCATTTGGTTGGGGTCGGTCGGTCAACCGTGAACGTGATATGCCGAGAATTTTTCGAGGCAGTGATTGAAACACTTGAGGGCCTGTGGCTTTGGCTGATCCATCGTGTTTAAAGGGGGCAATATATCAGGAAGTTCCACAGTGTCAGTGGCTTTCCGCAGGTGATCGGTGCTTTAGATGGTTGCCATATACCAGTATCTCCACCAGAGGAGCATGCACCTGACTACTTCAACTACAAGGGATGGTTACCACAAGAGAAGAAGTGTTTCGCAAGTCCTTTAACTGCGAATAGCATTTTTTTTCATGCGAACGTCATGTATACTTTTACTTTGCTAACGTAAGTATGCTCATGGGAAGGGGAAGATTCCTTGTTTCTGAACAAGAACAAAATACTTGTTTAGGCACTGCTGTCACAAGACTACAGGTAAAATTTCTTGGTACACTCGAGTTTACTACCTAACGAGTGATACGAAGAAGTGAGTATCTGTAAGGTGAGTTTCGGCTGTCTCAAACATACAGGAGTTCTTAACACCCGTAAAAGAGCAAGCATGATTGGAGAAAATATATATGTATTTTTTTGCATAAGAGAGTGCCTGTGGCAGGCAAAGTTAACATTTACGCATAGGTTGTGGTCGACGTGCTGCGTAGCTTTCGCAGTCACTAATAAGCGTGATATGATCTAATAAAATAGCACGATTGAAGGGATCGTCCACTTTACTTCAATAACTAGCAAATTCGCTTTGCATATATTTTGATTTTTCTTTCTCATGCACGTACAGCATGATACTATTGGCTCTCGTGCACCATCCTTACCGATTCACGTACGTTGACGTGGGAAGCCCGGAGGTGTCGCAATGCTTTCGTGTACGGCCAGTCGGATTTATGCTAGCATACGGAAAGTGGCTTTATCAAAACTCCCATCTCTGTAGTTGAGGGCACTTTAGCAGCGCCAATCACGTTGTGTGATCAAGCGTTTCCTCTAACCGCAACCCTCCCCGAAGCCATTTGCAAATGCAGTTACGGGGACTCGTGAAAGGATGTTCAACTATCGGCTCTCAAGAACCAGAAGAATAATGTGGAACGCCTTCGGGAGGCTGAAGGCTCACTTCAGATACACTTCCAAGAAAATACAGTGCAAGAATAAGACAACTAAACAAGCCATCAGAGCTGCATGTGTGCTGCACAACATCTGTGAGACACTCAAGGAACCGGTGAACGCCATTGGGGGCAGAAGCTGCACGACTTTAACACGTATCCTCAGCCAACCCACAGCACTGATTTATACAACGATGATAGTGAACGTGTGAGAGAGGCACCCGCAAACCGTTTTGGACAAGCTCAGCAGCAATAAAAAAGAAAAGCAGCACAAAATTTTGTGTGCTCTTCGTTTCAGTGCAGTGTGTAAAGAAGCTGCTCTTGAGGGCCAATCAGAATGCAGATTTAGATCCATGATCCATGTTATGTTAATATCACTGATTTTGCAGACGATAAGGCAGATGTCGAAGCACTATCAGCCATGAATGAGTATTTTGTTAACGCTGGTGACTGCACAGACTCATCTTGTGGGGTAACAGATCCGCCTGTAGCAGATAGAAAACGTCAACCACACTCACTCTTCCTTACTCCGGTTACACCTTATGAAGTTGAAAAATTATTCTGTAAAATACGTGACAATGTGCTGCAGGTGTTGACGAAATAGCAGCCAGCCCGATAAAATACGTAGCATCACTAATTTCACACCCTCTTTCATACATCATGAACATTATGTTAGAAACCAGCATTTTTTCCTTCAAAAATAAAAATAGCCCGCGTTTGTCCTATTCATAAAGGGGGTGCCAAAAATGTATATCGAACTACCGCCCGATATCGGTTCTAACGGTACTCTCCAAAGTTTTTGGAGGAATAATACACTCCTGACGAATGCTTTTTCACTAAGCACCTGGTAATCAATAAAGCACAGCATGTGTTTCAAAAGGGTAAGTCTACGGAGTCCGCGCTATTGGATACGAAAGAGG
>WOVY01007734.1:0-26103 GCA_013436015.1 Rhipicephalus annulatus | reverse complement strand
CATGGCATCATTACTCTCAATGACCAAAATTCTCTCCCAATCACCCTAGGTAGCTATAACACACCTCAGGGATTGGTCCTCTCACCGTTCCTTTTAACCCAGCAATGAGGTCTATTTCTGAGACGCTAGCTAAAATATTAGATCTCCAATATGCCTTATGTGCCGATGACATTACGATATTGATAAAGGGTGGATCCGGTGGTTACATTCAAGATAACTTACAAGAGGCCGCAGATGCGGCTACTATGACAGCTAGGCCTATAAACGTCGAGTGCTCGCCAGCTAAATCTTAGCTTTTACTGATCTTTGCTAATAAACGCGATAAACCCAGCATTAAGATGAACCTGAACAGGAAGCAAGTTCCTGTCATAGACAAAATACGTGTACTAGGCAAGCACATTGAGTCTAACAAACTCAATACTTACACGCTTCAAACGTTTGCTGCTAGCATAGACCACTTAACCAGACTTATAGGAAGAGTGTCCAATAAACACGAAGGTCTTTGTGAGGCAGATTTAAAAAAGACTCGTACAAGCATTTGCCATCAGTAAAATCACCTTCTCCCTCCCATATCTTCACTTATCAAGGCCTGATGAAGATAAGATAATTCACTGATACGCAAGCTCTACAAGTTTGCTCTTGGAGTGCCAAGTACAACTTCCACAGAAAAACTTTTGGCTACACGTTCGCTCATACCTTTAGCGAGCTCGCAAAAGCCCACCTGACAGCTCAATACCAACGCTTAATGAACACCAACACTGGTAGGCGTATTTTAAAACTCCCTAAATATTACTCCAGAACCGATGAATAAGGAGAAATTTATTATTCCCCCCCCCCCCCAGTTACATGAGAACTTCATCTCCTTCCTATCCCCCAAAAATATGCATCCTGTTCATGACGAGCGTGGAAGACAAGAACGAGCTAAATTTCTTCACAAAAAATTCTTGAACTGCACTGAATTGGTCTATGTCGATGCCGCAGAGTATCCGTGCGGGCAGAAATTCGCATTGAGAGTTATGAACTCTGACGGCAGTGTTGCAATGGCAGCATCCATTCGAGTCTCGTCTTCGGAAGAGGCGGGGAGGCAGTGCTTGCACTTGTCGCTACTATTGCTCATTCTTCTGTTATCGTGAGTGATTAGAAAACTGCCATATACAACTTCAGAGTAGATAGGGTTTGCAGGACAGCCCTAGCCATTCTCTCCTGCAATCCGCCATCCGAACTTATTGCGTGAATGTGGGCACCTGCTCACTCAGGCTTAATTGGTAATGAGGCGGCCCACGCAAGTTCTAGAGCTATCACGATCCGAGCGCAAGCTCGCCTTGGGGTCGTTTCAGAGACCAACGATTTACCTTTTGCATGTACAACTAAAAAAGATTACTTACATACAATGACATTTGCGGGCACTACCGCCTCGGTCGCCGAGCCCTACCACTTTTACAGCGTCAGTTTTCCCGCAAGCGTGAGGTCCTCTGGCGCAAACTACAAACCCGAATTTTTCTCTCCCCTAACTTTCACAGAAAAATTTATCCTGGAAGTTATCCTAACTGAGACCGTAAGTTGTTCCTCTCTCTTTCTCAATCTCGACTAAAAAAAACGAGAGCGTTGCGCAGACGCTTCCTTTCTAAACTAATGAAAATGAGAGTGCCGCAGAGACACTTTTTTTCTAGACCTACGAAAGCTAGAGCGTCGCACACGCGCTTCCTTCCAGGGCCAACCAAAACGAGAGTGTCTTGCAGGCGCTTCCTTTCTCGAACACCGAAAACGAGAGCGTTGCGTGGACGCTTCCTTTCTATACCAACGAGGACAAGAGGGTCGCGCAAACCTTGCATTGCGCTGACGAAGGACGTCGACTGGCCCGACTCGGAACTCTTTCCTCTCATTAGGCACATTTAACTGACCGTATTTCGCCTCCAACTCCGCTCTGCGAGGCGGTGGTTGCGCAACCGCGCATGCGCGAGACGGTAGGGCGCTGAGCGTGTGAGCGGACCGGCGTAGCAAGCAAAGGCTCACGTGACGCGAGGAGAAACGACCAAAAATGGCAGCTTCTTGTGCCTTGAGTCTGCGCTGTTTGGAAAACGCGGTGGATGTTCGGCAAACACGCAAACGCTCACGGAACTTCTGGACACCCAACGATGTGCCTCCTCCGAGATGTTCTCGCAGACAATACCTTTGAAAATTCTCGCATGTGGCAAGAAGCTTTATAAAACGACCTAGAGCCGACTCTTTGGACCATAAAGGAGTGTCTCGACATGTTTTTTTTTGGTACATCTGTCAAAACAACCCCGCGAATCTTCAATAGTAAGTGATTTTATGTAATAATAGTAACGATGCATCCACCCTTTCACCTCTTCAGGAAAGCTCCTTAGTTTGGTTTGTCACAAGGCAACGCGGTAAGCGCGCTGCCTCAGGGCAGAGTGTTTGAACGGGTTTTGGCTGCTCGAAGGTTTCGATTGTAGTCTAGCTCCATGTGAAGGTGACAAAATAAATCACAGCATAACCACGCAGTGAATGATGGCAAGTGGCACGACGCTTCCGTCTCTCCATCCGTGCTTCCGTCCGTCCGTTCATTCTTCCTTCCGTCCATCTGTGCGTGCAGCCATGCGTTTGTCGATCCGTGCGTCCATGCGTCCGTCTTTCCGCGCGTCAATTCGTGCGTCTGTCTATCCATGCGTCCGTCTGACTGTCTTACCCAAAAAGGCTCAGTGTGCATTTGTTATTATTAAATGTTTAGTCTCTTTCTCTCTCTGACAGTCTTTTTTGTGCAATTGCGTCCATCCATCCGTCTTTCCACCTAGTGAACACTCCAAGTACTGCCATCTCACATCTTTTCATTATGTATTCATCAGCCCTTGGAATATCTGTTATCCAGCGGACATTCAAAGGAATAAACGAGAGGTGGCTACCTACTACTGCTACTACTACTACAACTACTATAACTGCTACTACTACAACAACAACAACAACAGCAACTACTACTACTACTACTACTACTACTACTACTACTACATACATACATCGGGCATGCGTGACACACGACCTAACGAGCTTGGCCCCTAAAAAAATGCTGACTCGTAAAACAGTAAATGAATTCATACGCCTAAATCAGATTATTCTACCTTGCTGCAAGATAAGAAAAATTGTTATTTTACAAGTTTTATGAACAGGTGTCGTCGCGAATGCGTTGACCGAACTACGCTTGGCTAAAACATAAAACGCACGTTGCACCCTGGTAAAACTGAGCGTTTAAGCGAAACAGTCAACAGAGCGCGAAATCGGTCGTCTAAAGTTCCCATTCCTGTGCTGGGGCTCGTTAGGACGCCAGACATCCACCACCCACCTTTGCATTGCGTGCTACTTGTGGTTGTGTACACCAGTGTGAAAGCACGCACTTGGCCAAAACTTTCCTTCAATACACACCAGTCGACTCATCGTTATCAAAGCTTTGAGTGGCGTCACCCACGTTGTCATAAAAGTGACAGCTGGCTACTGCAAATAACGTAAGACACAACTGTTCCATTCTGTTCCTGTTTTGTTTTGAATAGAGCCGTATCTCTGCGGACACGACTGAAGTCCTGCATTGAATGAGCCCTCTGAGAGGTTTGTCTTGCTCCGAGAGGTTCGTCTAGCCCCGAGGGAAATGTGACGCGGCGCTAGAAGAGCGCAAACAAACAACTAAGAGGAAGAGGAACGGGTGCGAATGGTTTCGGCTGATCGGCACTGACGGACTATCCCTTGTCTTCTTCGAGCCGCTTAATTGACCTTATAATAAATAATATTATATTTCCCTAATAATATATTCAAGCGTTTCCATGATTCCTAAGCGTACCATAACGCAGCTTGAAGCTTCAGATGAGCACGCGAGACTTGCGCATGGATGGCTGTTGATTGCCGTATTTTATCTTTTATCTTGAAACGAGCCATCGCTCTACGAACACGACCCTTGTGAAAACAAAACGTAGTCGCGTTCTCGCATAGGCAAGAGGCGCTATAGCGCACCCCAATTCAAGTTGATCGGAAGCTAAATAAAAGCTATCAATACATTACGCCCATGAAGTTACTGAGCCAGTACGGAAATTGCTGCTCCTACTCACGTCAACCTATTTAAGCTATTTAATTGCACTTTAGCTAACGCCGCCTCATAATTTTCTCAACGAGGCACCTCTACTAGTTGCAGTTAGGAAGCACGGAAGAAGTAACCAGGCTGCGCTGCCCTGGTTACACTGATTGGGATTACTGGTTGGCCTAGCATATAAGATGCTCTTGCAGCTTCACGGAGGGACCAACAACAAAGAACACCTAGACAGCGATTCCAGAATGAAGGCTATACTGTTAATACATTCACAGCATCTTACAGGACATGCAAATCATTATCCTGAAATCTGGAGCAAATGTCCTTTTTACGCCACCGAAAAGTTCGCAAGGCTTTTTCGATGTGTAAACCAGAATTACCCAAGAAAAGTTCATTTCCAATTAGGCATGCAACACATTTTGTAGGAAGCCCAGTCGACGCCGTTTATTTGGTTTCGCTCTGCTGCAAGAAGACGTAAGTTGCGCATGTGGGCCGTCGCCTTATTCAGCGACTAAGCAAAAAGGACAAAAAAGATCACCTGTGTCTAGACAGAAATATAGAACTCAACGACAGTACTTGTGTGTGCACACCATAATTCGTAAACTGCGAGATCATAGAAAAATAAGTGAACATGTACAGCCGCGTTATAGCAGAGGTTTTTGCTGATACACTGAGGGACGGCCTCTTTCTAAGCCAGCTATCTGTAACACTGAGTAAAAGATAGTTTAACTCTGTCAATTTGCTCATTCGTACAATGGTAATATTTCTGATTAGGAGGTTCTGTTTATTTGGCAGAGGTCTACGGGTCCAGTTGGCATTGAGTTGCAAGTGCCGCGCTTTTCCACCTTTATGTTCGGTTGATGCAATAAAATATTCAATTAATAGTTGGCGCTAGTCCTGTTGGTTTCTTCGCTTGTATTACGCCTCCGTAAAGCAGACATTTTTTTTACATTTTACAAAAGCTTGATAAAGTCGTCCAACGAAACCAACTTCTCGAATCTGTATATTCTCCGTATAGTGTTTGGAAGTAGATAATTCACTGCCCAAGATACGTTTACACGCGCTTGTATTCTTTTTAGGCAACAATCCAACGCATTATATCATACTTCAATAAACTAGGGGCTCTTCACCTGCAATATTTATATTAGTTAGGTGCCATTTTCATATATTTAGGTATGATTTTAGCCCCGCCGCACTGCTCTAGTGACTAAGGTACTCGGTTGCTGACCCGCAGGTCACGGGATCGAATCCCAGCTGCGGTGGCTGAATTTTCTATGAAGGTGAGAATGCTGTAGGCCCGTCTGCTCAGATTTGGATGCGCGTTCAATAATCCCAGGTGGTTGAAATTTCCGAAGTCCTTCACTACGGCATCTCTCGTAATCATATGGTGGTTTTAGGAAGTTAACTCTCACAAATATACATATGGTAATATTTTAGAAGAATCTTATGCGAAATGGTGACACCCTGCAGAATACAAAGGAAAAAAACTATAGGGCCTGTACAGCTGCTTTCCATGCGCGCACTGCAGCGAAAACCTACCGCTGAGATGTCGTCATCATCTTCTTCTCTGTGAGATGTTGACCCACCACCATGCGCCACTTCAATAACAACAGCAAAAAAAAGTGCATCACAAATACGCAAACCAGCGATCATTGTGCTTTCAAAGTGCCCAGAATCATCTGAGACGTTGAAAAATTTTGGAACTTCTCGATATGGAAGCGTATATATATTACTAAATAACGAAAGTTCATTCATAACAAAAATCAAACAAAAATGAAGAAGAATTGAAGATTTGTTTTTTTTCTTTGTTTGACGCAGATTGTGTTTATTCTCGAATGTTTACGTGCTGAGAACGCAGTTTCTTGGTGAAAATAACATTTACGTGTCTTATAACACAGAGATGAGCGCTTGACTGCCACTCACGCTTGCGAAAGTAAAAATGCGCTAAAGCAGGTGAATAATAAAGGTCCTCTTCCCATCGCCTCTTTTGCGCTATTTGGAACAAGCCCTTATAATTCATTCACAAAAAACGATGTTGTTTCTCCCGACACATCTTCAATGTTGAGAGCAATTTAGTTAGTGTGTGGCTGTGCGAAAATCATTCATGATGTGGCGTGACCTACTGCGTCGTCCGCTGAGATGTTGCAAAACGTAATAAACTCCTAAATACCTAGTTCTAGCACTATAACTAAACGGCTAGAATTAGACTACACAATGTGTCTTGACTAATTGTGGTCAATTATGATGAGATCAGAACTAGAGAAAGCTTCAATTGGTTAACTGGCATGCAAGAATAGCTACAATAAAACAGCCCTAAAGCTAGACAGAGAAGCCACTTTATGAACAAAAAACTGCAATAATAACAGTGTCTTGAGCAAGGGCGAGAAGATTGGCAGATCCCACGTACAGTGGAAATCGGTGATATGCGAAGCACGAATGAGAAGGTTTAATATGTAATTTTAAGATCAGCAGAACGTTACGAGGTGGAGGTAAATGATGCCGTACTTGACTTCTGTGTCATGATTATCATGTTTTGATGTGTCGTATGTCTTCATGATCTATCCACGTCACGTGATACCAAATTTAGCATATTTATTTATTTAATCATTTATTTACATTTCACCAACATCGCCGTGAGGCATTATGTAGGGAAGATACACATAATAATTTGACTACATATTTTTCAATCGAAACAATAGATTCAACAACTAAAACAGCACTCAAAATATTTTAAGAGAAAAAAACACTCGAATATTGGTGAGCGAAAACAACGTCACAGTCATGCATTTTAAGACAGCAAACCATTCCTAGCGGCAGTGATATTATAGGAGTTGTTACAAGGAATAAAAAAGGGATTCATTATCAGTTTTATTGACGAGATCATCCGTTAGACGGTTCCATTCCTGTATTGTTTTTACGAAAAAGAACTACCGAAAGAGTGGGTTTTGTACGGTATTCTAATATTTTTCGTGAATGGTCTTGACGATTAGAGACGTACGTTGGTGTGAACGGATAATGAAGGGGGTTAATGGCATTTCCATTATAATATATACAATGAAGAAATTTAAGCCAGAGATTCTGCCTCCTTACCATCAGTGTCTCCCATTTCAATGATCGTTTCATTTCTGTGATGCTTGCAAAGGAACTATAGTTGTTGCTAACTAATCTGGCTGCTTGGTTTTCAACTTTTTCCAATGTGTCAATCAAGTATTGCTGATGGGGTGCCAGATTACGCAAGCATACTCTAGAATAGGTCTTACATACTTGAGATAAATGGTTTGTTTCACGGTCTGTGAATCTTGCCTAAAAATTTCTGCGTATGAAGTATAGCAACCGGCCTGCATTGGTCACAGTTATGTCAATGTGTTTATTCCATTTGAAATTGTCGGAAAAAGAGACGCCCAATTATTTTTAATAGGATTCATTGCTAATTAATGAATTATTGAATATGGGGAGCTAGCGAAACGGCAGCGAGCACGCTATATATGAGCGTGGTATGTTGTCATGTTTTTACATGACACGCGTGTCAGGATTATCATGTTTCATTCATTGACGTCACGTAACATAAATTTGGTATATGTGGAGCTAGCAAAACAGCCGCGACAGCAACATGAAGGGTCCAATATTCTCCAATGTAGCGTTGATGCACGCGCATGCTGGGCACAGCGACGCTACGTTAGCAAAACGTGAGCACTCTGTAGTCTGACGCCAGGTGCGACTGGAGCGAACAGCGTCTATATGGCGGCCCGGCAGCAACCGGTGCGAAATGCGATATGCTATATTTCGCGCCGTTGCATTACCCAGACAACACTGCGTCTCCCTCATTTCCTCAAGGAGGGGCGTCGGACGCACTGAAATGCGTATGCGTTAAAGCAACGCAGTGCGGTGCGCGCCTACGAGCATATGGCAGAGAGAGAAAAACAACTTTATTTTGCGAGTATATCGCAGGCGTGATGCGTGGAAATGAACGCCGGCGAGCATGCGCACCACGTCACGTGGAAATGTATTGGAACCTTGACTGTGACATGCAGTCATGTTCTCACATGACACGTATCTCATAATTATCATGTTTGCACCAGTCACGTACATTCGTCATTCATTGACGTTAAGTAACACCAAATTTGGCATATGTGAAGCTAGCGAAACGGCCACGAGCGCATCATGAGTGTGGCCTGTAGTCATGTTGTTACATGACACGCATGCCGCGATTACCATTTTCCGGTGTGTCACTTACCTATGTCGTTCGTTCGCCTTGCGTAATACCAAGTTTGGTACATGTGAAGGCAGCGAAAGGGCCAAGAACGCATCATGAGCGTAGCATATAGTCATGTTGTTACATGACACGCACCCCAAGTTGATAAACATGGGGTGCACCATTGTCATACTTCCTCATCCATTCACGTCCCTTAATAACAAATTTCGTATAACTGAAGCTAGCAAAACGGCTGCCAGCACATCATTAGCATGGTATGTAGTCATGTTGTTACATGACATGAATCTCATTATTATCCTGTTTGCACCAGTCACATACCTTCGTCATCCATTCGCGTACCGTATAACCAAACTTGGTATATACGACGCTAGCGAAACAGCCGCGAACCGCACCATGAGCTTGGTACGTAGTCATGACACGCATGTCATGATTTTCATGTTAGGGATTGTGGCTTGTGTTCGTCATGCAATCATGTCATACCATACCAGTTTCGCAACTTGCCAAGTGAACAAAACCACCGCAAGAGCTGCAGGACCATGAAATGTAAATCATGACATTCCAGACATCCATGTTATGATTTTCACGGTATGACTATTCAAATGTGTTCTTTATACAGTCATGTCTGATTGATGTAGGGTTAAATGTCCCAAAACCACCATATGACTATGAGAGACGCCCTAGTGGAGGGCTCCGGAAATTTCGACCACCCGGGTTCTTTAACGTGCACCCAAATTGGAGTACACGAGCCTACAACATTTGCGTCTCCATCGGAAATGCAGCCGCCACAGCCGGGATTAGATCCCGCGACCTACGGGTCGGAAGCCGAGTACCTTAGCCACTAGACCACCGTGGCGCGGCTTCATACAGTCATGTTACTTCGCACTAAATTTGGTATCAATGCTATTATTGAAACAGTTAGGAGATCTAGATATTAGGTAGATAGATAGATAGATAGATAGATAGATAGATAGATAGATAGATAGATAGATAGATAGATAGATAGATAGATAGATACGCTCAAAGTCACCGAAGTTCGCTAAGAAATGCGTCGCATATAAAATGAAGAGGACGACGTTGGTTTAATGGTTATTAGGAAAGAAAACAGGATATAAAGCAATGTAGAAAGACTGGAAGAGACAGAAAAAGCTTTATTGAACACAATGGGTTCGGCAATTCAGTCTCGGTTCTTTAGGTGACGTCTGATATTTCCTGGATTCGGGCAGCAGCGTCGGCCTTCCGTAAGGCCCAGAGCCGTTCGTTCAGCTTCAAGCTTGATGGGCCGCCTATCAGCGGCGACGGCGCCGACGAAGAAGGTCCGCCGTGGCTCCCGCAGCTGGGGCAGCGGCAGGAACAAGTGAGCTCGAGGCTCCTGAAGATTTGGAATTCACGGCCATAAGAGGTTCATCGTAATGGCGGTCGTTTTTACGACTTTTGTCGCCAGCGCACACCGAGATCATGTGGCTCTGCGTTACGTTGTGCCCACACGCTTTACACACACACAACATCATCACCTTCATCATCATCATCGTCGTCGTCGTCGTTGTCATCATCATCATCATCATCATCATCATCACCAGCCTGACTAGGTCCAATGCAGGGCAAAGGCCTCTCCATAATCAGCCAATCAACCCGGTCTTGCGCTTTCCATTGCCACGTTAAAACCAGAAACTTTTTAATCTCGTCGGCCCACACAACTCTCTGTCTCACCTTGATGCGTTTGCCTTCTCTGGGAATCTTGTCAGTTACCCTTAATGACAAGCGGTTATAACTGCCTACATGCGATGTGTTCGGCCCATGTCTATTCCTTTTCCTTGATTTCAACTGTGATGTCCTTAACTCTGCTTCACTTCCTTACCCACTCTGTTGTTTTGCCGCTAAGGTTACCCCTATCATTTTTCCATCGCTCGCTGCGTCGTCTTCAATTCAAGCTCAACGCTCTTTGTGAGCCTCCAGGTTTCTGTTCCGTAGGTAAGTACTGGCACGATGCAGCTGTTACATACCTTCTTTTGAAGGTTATTGGCATATTAACATTCATGATTATAGAATGCTTGGCAAATTTGATCCACCCCATCTTTATTCTCCTAGTTATTTCCTTCTTGTGTTTTTTCTCCGCGAATACTACCTGTCCTAAGTAGACATTTTTTGCAACTTCCAGCGTCTCTCTATCTATTGCAAAGTGCTGTTTTCTGTCGAGACTGTTGCACATTATTTTAGTTTTGTGCATGATAATTTTCAGACCTAGTTTACTGATTTCCGTGTCCAGTTCAGTAATCTTGAGCTGTAGTTCTTCTCCTCAGTTACTCACTAAAGGCGGTGTCAACAGCGAATCACAGATTATTAAGGTACTCTCCATTAATTCTTATCCCCAACTCTTCCCAGTCTAGGTTCCTGAAGATCCCCTGTAACCACTCTGTAAATATCATTAGAGATATTGTGTCTCTGTGCCTTACACCCTTCTTCATTGGAATTCCGTCGCTTTCTTATGGAGAAATGTGGTGGCTGCGGATGCTTTGTTGATTTTTTCCAGTATGTTTATGTCGGTTTCTTCGATTCCCTGATTCCGGAGTGCCTGAATCACTGTTGATGTCTAGACTGAGTCATACACCTTCCCGTAATCTATGAAAGCTATATATAGGGATTGGTTGTCTTCAGGGCATTTCTCTAATAACTGATTGATAGCATGAATATGATCTATTGCAGCCGGTACAAAACCCTGCTTGGTCGTTTGAATAAATGAACTGTATATTATCCCCTAATTCTATTAGCTCTCATTATTTTTGTAAATAGTTTGTCGCGAACTGTCAGTATAAACTAAGCGCCTGTAGATTTTCAAGTAATTGGCGTCTTCGTTCTTACGAATTAAAATGATGTTGACGTTCTCCTAAGATCCGGGTACTCTTTCTGTCAAGAGAAACAGTATATATAAGGTGGCTGATTTTAGGAGCGAAGCTTCTTATGGCGTGGCTTGGGCGTCCCTCGTATGTAACCACCAGCGGCACATACCCGAAATAGGTATAACACTTGACCTCCAAGGTGGTGCCAGTGAGAGATTTCTTCTGTGCGTTGTTTAACAATAAAAAATAGTGCTCAATCTACATGCCAATGGCTGCTGATGGGGAATGAGAGACATGAGCATTCGGCTTTTAGTCAACGCGCACGCTGCGATGCCCATTAGCAGCCATTGGCATGTACATTGAGCACCATCGAACAAGAAAGGGATGCTACATTATACTCGTTGGGTGCAACCTCCTTAGCTTTATAAAGGTTTAGCGAGCGTTGAGCCGCAGTGCCATGAATACAATGAACTTGTATATACAATGAATGAACTCAAGGTGGTTAAAAATGAGAAGTATACACGAAGCGCAAGCCGTAAGAAAGTAAAAGCCGAATTCTCCTGTCTCTCATTTCTCATTAGCAGCCATTGGCATGTAAATTGAGCCCTATCTGACAGGGAAAGGTTGCTACGTTATACTCGCTGGGCGTAACCTCCTTGGTTTTCGAAAGGTTTAGCGAGCGTTTGGTCGCAGTGCCATGAATACAGTGAACTAGAATATACCATGAACTCGAGGTGGTTAAAGGTGGGAAGTGGACCCAAAGTGCAGGCCGTAAGAAAGTGTGCGTGTGCCACCTCTTGTTTAGTCCTTGGAATGTCCGCTGGATGGCGGTGCTTTTATATGGGGAATATATGATAAAAAGATGCGAGATGGTGGGACTTGGAGTGTTGAATAGATGAACGAACGGACACACAAACAGATGCATGGATGGACGTATGAACAGACGCAGGGGCGGATGCATGAAAGAACGCAGGGACGGGCGCACAAACAGGCGCATGGACGGTCACACAGGCGGACGCATGGACGGACGAATGCTTCGCCCCACTCTCCATCATTCACTCCGTGGATATGCTGCCATTTTTTTCTTACACAATTTCTCCGCAATCTTTCAGGAGGTCTGTTGCTACCTTATTCTCACCAGCGGCTTTGCAGTTTTGCATTACTTCTGGGGCTTTTCTTACTTCCCTGGTTGTTATTGGTAGAATTTAGAGTTCCTCTGGTCAATTGTTGTTTCTCACAATATCATATTGGTTCTTTTGACTTCTGTACAGCTCTCTGTAGAACTCCTTCGCTACCTCGACTATCCTATCCATATTGGTTTTGGCGTTGCCTTCCTTGTTCCACATATAGGTGGAGTATGGCTCGGGTAGAAGTTGGCCGGGCTAGGGTAATAGCAGGTTTGGAGTATAACCCTATTGCAAAAACAGCGCCACTGGCTATCAGCGTCTGGCGCCATACCTGATTATGGGCCCAGTATGGCGCTGGTTCTGGGACGCTAGAGTGACAGCGTCCCAGTACTTTGCGCAAAATGGCTTCATAGGGATAAAACGGGGGTGCCCATTCGCCATAAATAAAGAAATGTATAAGTAAAATAACGCGCATTCAAAATAAAAATAAAAATTAAATACCAAAAAAATGAAACACCGCTTGACGGGATTTCAACTCGCTACCTTCTAATCACTAACCACTTACGCTACCCACTACGCCACGCCAAACGTGCTTCTGGGGTCGTAAAACATCTATTAACAGAAGAACACGCCGTTCATTTTCATGTTTACTAGTCACACAGTCAAGACTGACACAATATTCTTTTCCAAATAGCAATTGCGTGTTGATTCGACAGTGACGAACGGCTGCCGGGCACCGAATGACGTGCGGATATTAGAAAGAGCAACAGTTTTTTGAAGCATCTACATCTCAACTCTGAAAAATGTCAAACTGACTGGAGAAGCAGCCACAGATCGTCCGCTGTTGATGCCGATAGTTTTTTTTTCCTTTCATTGTCGGCTTTAGCACTTGCTACTGGTCAACAAGGACAGAAAATTTACCCGTTTTGTTTTGTAGATATCTATGCACAAGAGTCAATATTGAGTTTTCTTTTTTTTTTCTCGCAAGCGACAATGTAGCATTACACAACCGGCGTACCAGGTTACATATTTGCAGTTATATCGATACCTGCAACTAAGAAACCGCCGAAGAAATGACTAATGCCATCCGCTGAAAAAGTATGCTAGTATGTTAGTTCACTAACGCGTACCAAATTACCAGCTCAAAATAACGTGTTCTGACGTACGAGTCAGAGAAGTACCGGCTCCTGCGCTCAGAAGGAGGCTTTCGGTGACAGCATATACATTGCTAAAATCACGACACATCGATCGTCGCCGCTCCTTGTGCGGGCACCGCACGCGCGGATAAATAGTCGATTTAGGCTCAGGGATGTCTCAACTGTACTTTATAGTCATTCCCACACTTTAGAATTGTGCCTACTTTAAGTAAAATGCGCCGGCAGCAGGTACACTGACGCGGGCGGCACGATAGGTCTCGCTGGGACGGGGCACTGGGTAAGGCTATTTTCGATGTAGCTGAGTTGCGATACGTGAGTTTCTGAGTTTGAGCTTCGCAATATTTTTAACTGTTACCTAAACTATCCCTGAAGTAAGTGGAAGGTTAATCAGTGCCAGAAACGCATTTACAGAGAGACGATGGCGAGTGACAGCCGTTTTTCTGGTTTCCGCTGGCAGTATACAGCGGGCATGCTAGTGTACAGATATATGCAGGTATATCAGTACCAATAAATAAAAAAACACCCTTACAAATACCAATGTGATCCGGTGAAAACGTATGCCAGGGAGTCAGTTCACGAAGGCGTACCAAATTACCAGTTGAAAATTGCGTGTTGTTAACTGTTAGTCGGAGAAGTACCGGCTAAGTGCGGCCGGCAACCTTCGGTGACAGCCTGCACAGCTGAAAGCGCGACGTTTGATCGTCAGCTCTCATTGTGCGAACATCGACACAAGACAAATAGTTGATTTAGGTTCATGAATGTCGACACTATACTTTACAGTTATTCTCACACTTTAAAGTTGTGTATACACGGAGCAAGAAGCGCCGGTAACATATATACAAATGCGGCCGGCACGACAGGTTTAATGCTCGCTGGGCCGAGAACTGGGTAAGACCGCTCTCAACGCGGTGAGTTGGGAGGGTTCAATATTCTGCATTTGAGCTTCGGAACATTTCTAACTCTTACCTTAAGTAAGTAGAAGGATAAGCATTGCCAGACATACATTTATGCTGTGTGGCGGAATCGAACGACCATTTTTTTTCTCGCCTCTGCTGGGCAACCTTGCGAAGCATTCGGGAGAGCTCATTCACGTTTCCTCAACTTTGCGGCAAAAACAATTTTCTGTTTCTGTTAGGAGTGGCGTGCAGCTCCAGGCTTACAAACACTGCAACTTGGAATCGTTGCAGCAATACACGGATGATGTGATGGCCGGTTAAGGGGGGGGGGGCATACGCGACAAAGGTGCATTATAGTTGTTGCGATACGTACGTGCGCCGCAAAAATGGCGTATGCTTGGTGTCCGTTTGGGTAGCATCTCTCCCTGCCATCGAATTAGGCGTTTTATATTCAATGACACCAAAACGAACCCTGGCACACGCTATATTAACATAAAAGGTACCGAGGTACACGCTATAACAACATAAGAGGTAATAATAAAACAGTACCGCTAGTTCACGGAGCACACTCCGTGAACTAGCGGCACTGAAAGGTGGGAACCAGACACAAAGCATATGCCGTAAGAGAGTGCGCGCCCGCCGCTCCTGTAGACTGACCTTGCACACCTAACATTTAGTCCTTGGAATGTTATGTGGATGGTGGTACTTCTGTATGATGAACATGTGACATAAAATTCCGCCATATCCACGAAGTGAATGATGATGAGTGGGCGAAGCTCCGGAGGCGAACCTGGTAAACCATGAATCCTCTGTACATTTCGCCTACTTGATTTTATTACATCGCTCCCCCTAGCGTACGTCGCCGCACTAAATCGAACGATTGCCTTCAACCAATGACACGCGCCATATGTGACATCATTCCTATTTTATAAGATCTCGCGTCTTTCATCAACTACAAGTACCGCTTTCTAGTTTATAACATCTTGCATCTTTTCATCATCAGCTACAAGTACCACCATCTAGTAAACACTACAAGAACTAAACGAGAGGTGGCTACATACAGGAGACGGTACCACCATCTAGTGAACACTGCAAGAACTAAGCTAGAGGTGGCTACGTACAGGCTACAGGGGACGCACAGCCCACACCCTAAGGAGCTTCGCCCCTAAAAGCTACGAGATGGCAGTACTACAGTGTTCACTAGATAGACGGAGGGATGGACAGACGCACGGATGAATGGATGGAAAGACAGGCAGGTGCACGGATGGATGCATGGATGGCCGGGACGGACGGATGGATGAATGGACGCACGGATGACCGCAGGAACGGATCCTCGAACGGGCGGAACGCGCAGACGGACGGACGCACGGAAGTATGCACGAACAGTCGCACAGACGGATGTACAGACGGACTGATGGACGCTTTGCCCCACTCATCAAAATGCACTCCGTTGAAATGCTGTGATGTTTGTTGCCCTGTGCACTTGAGGTAGGGGGCAAAGTATGTTATACGGCTTATTGTGATGCCTGCTCGAGACGAATCGTTCAGTATTTGCCCGGACGTTTATGTCTATTCGTGATAAAATGGATGACATGATCACTTCACTCAACGCACGGCGTAGTCGGCGATCTGTCTCACCATTATGGCCGTTTGTCTGTATGTGTAACCGAGATTTATAATTATGTCTACGTGCGGTATTAAACTACCGTCCGTCAACAGAACGCGTACTTTGAGGATTCCCATTGCTCGTCGCCTCAGGGTTTTGTGGCCTCTACATGTGGGATTGTAGAGTGAAAGTTCGGACTTGGTTGCTGAGCACTCGAGGCCTGTTCCTCGCAAGTACTCCTGAACTTCGTCTACTCTCATCTGTAGCGTTCTCGAGAAGTTGCCATCACAACCGCCTGATGAAACCCAGAGGATGGACGTCTTTCACCTATATACTGTGATAAAATCTTGGTATGTCCATTATTTTCTAGGATGGAGCCAATAGACTAAATTTAAAAAGTAATTGTGAAATTATGAAGCCTTGCAGCGGGCCAGTCGATCTAATCTCAAAATCTTGCGATTCTTAGTCGGCGTGGAAAAAATTTCTTCTGAAGCCTAGTATGGTGTGAGGGATCATGTCGCGGTTTTCGAGATTGTTGGTAACCCTCGCGAAGGCTTCGTACTCCATGACCTTGCCCACGCAGGACGTCAGCGAGATTGGTCTTAAATTTTCCAGCTCTAGGCGCTTCCCGAGTTTGGGGTATCATTACTATGCGGGCAGTTTTCCACTGCCCAGGAATCCGTCCCTTTTCTCAACATTCATTATTGAAATTAGTGAGTTGCCCTATGTATGCGCCATCTAGATTTTCTAAGCGTTTTGCTAATAACTTCGTCCAGTCCATGTGCAGACTTAGTGTTAAGCCTTTGCAACACCGCACGAATTTCGGGAACGCTGAATGGTCTATCTAAATTGTCGTTTGCCGTACCTTCGTAGTCGGAGTGAGTTAAGGGTCTGTCTTGGTTTGTGTACCTCGTACCGAGCTTCTTCAACAGTCCTTCACTGGTGTTATTAAATTCATGTATTATCTTATTAGCGTTTTGCCTTTGTATTTTATTGGTTTCCTCTGGATCCAATGGGAACCTGAGGAAATTCCATGTCTTAGCAAAAACTGCGCGCTGACTTTCCATGCTGTTACAAGTTTCCTCCCACTGTGACTGGCAAAGCTGTAACGCGTATTCCTCGATATCTCGGCTTATTTTGGCTATCCGCCTGCGCAGGGTCCTATTGTGTCGTTGAGTCTTCCACCTTGCTGTAGACTACGCTTAGCCTCCCACATGTGTAATAGCTTACTGTCCAAGACCTCAAGGCTCGCGTCGGGCGGGACTTCGTGCGCAGCTGCCACGACGTCCCGCCTCAGCATTTCTGTTCATCTTTCGATGTCCTCAATGTTTTCCACCGAGTTACGCCCCACGTTCCTGATCCGTCTGAACGTGTCCCATTCCACCAGTGTAAGTCGTTTGGCTTTCGGCTTGCGCGGTCGCGCTTCGACTTGGATCTCTATAATGGTATAAGCGCTGCCTAGGTCCTCTTGTGTGTTAGTCCACCGAAAGTTTCCGATGTCTTTAACAAATGCGAGTTCGGGAGATGTATCGGAACATACACTGTTCTCTCTTCGCGTAGGTGCAGAAAGATCAGTAACGAGAGTTAAACCTTCCTGTTGGGAGTCCTCCCACAAATTTCGGCCTTTTCGAGTTTGATATTTGTATCCCCACGCTGCATGACGGGCGTTATGGCGCCCGTCATGAGCCCAGCCTGATTACCCGCAATGTGAAGCACTTTTTTGAGTAGCGCTAGGAATCGGTAATTACGTCGAGGGCACATTACACATTACGTATGACAAACCTATCGTCCCGTTTCTTCGTTGGCACTATCTCCAGTAGCAAGTGCAGTATGGTGTCATGCTTAATCTCGTGCTAGGCTTTAGAAGAAACCTTTCCACGTAGGACGCCATGTTACAACTTAAGTACCGAATAATAGATAGCACGATCAGATCCGCCAAAGCAGTCTTATGCCTGGACTTCAAGAAGGCGTTTGACAATATCAAACACTCTACAGTACTGACGCATATAAAGAAATTCGGACTCGGTAAGTGGACGTACGACTATGTGCGTGATTTTCTCACGGGCAGGACAGCAAGGATCACGCTGGGAGAGCTCGAGTCTGGGGAGATTGAGATGGGCAGCGCCGGCACCCCTCAGGGCTCGGTGATTTCGCCTATGCTCTTTAACTTCGCACTTATAGGGTTGCCGGCTAATTTTGGAGGAGATTGACGGGCTTTGCCACAGCTTGTACGCCATGACATCACCAAGTGGGTAACGCAGGGATGCGTCGGCTAAGTAGAACAGACACTGAAGAGGGCCATCGACGTCATTCAAGGCTACTTAGAAGGCACAGGCCTTACCTGCTCCGCTGAGAAATCGCAGTTACTGGTCTACAAACCTACTCGGAGGGGTTGCGAGCCGAGAGACAACAAGCAGAGTGGAGAGAAGGTGGAGAGATAAGGCTGACGACCACCGAGTGCCACGTCATTCCCACCGTAGAGAGCATACGAGTATTAGGCTTGCACCTCTCTGCTAACGGGCACAATGGCGAAACCATTCGTAAGTTAGAAAACGGGGTAGACCAGACCATCCGACTGCTAAAACGCACTAAGAATAGGCACAGTGCCATGAAAAAAGGCAATGCAATTCGTCTCGTGCACGCCTTCGTCCTAGTAAATCACGTACGTTGTCAGTGCTTCAGGTGGCAGGTTTCGAAGAAAGAAAAATTAGAACGCTTAATCAGGAAAGTTTTTAAGCAAGTCTTAGGATTACCTAAAAACACGAGAACGGTAAAACCGGTTGGATCTAGGATTGCACAATACGCTGGACGAATTGGTAGCAGTGCACAACATAGCCCAATTCCAAACGACTACGGGAAAGTACATCCTCGGACAACTAGGCATATGTTATATTACGCAACACGGCGAAAAGGCAAACGAGCCTGCGAGAATGAGGGAAAGAATGGTGTTCTCTCCGTTACCGAAAAATATGCATCCCAAGTAACACGCTGGTAGGACAAACAGGACGGGCGCAAAATTTGCAGAGGAAAGTCGGCAAGTGCAAAGAAGCAGTCTTCGTTGACGCGGCTCGTTACGCGCACAAGCGCGGCTTCATGGCTGCGATGGTCGACCACGAAGACAAATGTAAGACGAACGTTACAGTTAAAACCCAGCACGCAGAGATGACCGAGGAGGTGGCCATCACCCTTGCGGTGACCATCACTAAGGCTGAAATAGTGATCAGCGTCTCGCATGGTGGCGATACGAAACTATGCCAACGGCCGGGTGTCCCGGGACGCGCTGCGAATACTGATGGTCAACGCGTGAAAGAATACGAAACAAAAATGATACATTTGTGATATGTACACCTGCCACATGCACTGCCCTCTGGCCGGCACGAGGCTGCAGACGCGGCGGCTCGAGAGTTGACGAACCGAGCAGCTGCACATTCCGATGCCGCCTCTACCGAGGCCACACGCTGAAAAGTGTGGGAGTGGGAGGAACGTATGACTAGCTACAGTGAGAATACGCAGCACTACAAGCTCGGTAGGGGTAAATACCGACCACCACATAGAAAATTAACTAAGAAGGCAGTCAGTTGCATGAAGACAACTCCAAACAGACACTTTTCCAAATCCAGTGATCTTTCGCCTCTGTTACCCTGACCTGTATTCGACAGATAAATGCAAAGCATGCGATTCCCGAGCAACCCTGGGGCATATGTGTGGGAGTGCTCGAGTCTCAATGACGCAGTCAGCAGTACAAACGAGGAGGCAGTCTCGAACCGCAGGGCGAGCTGGGAGGTGGCCTCTGCTCAGCTCCATATTAGAACAACAACTATGGGCCGTGCAGTGAGCCGAGGAAGCCGCCCGAGCCCAAGGGCTCGCGGCCGATGCCTATGCCGGGGGTTCCAGCCCGCCCCGAGTTATCAAAGCCGGACTCTTAATAAATGTTGTTTCTCTGCTGTCTTGGCTAGGATGACGAGGTATGCTCGATAGTAAATTAGGGTAATATTTCTCTAAACGCTATTTTTTCAAACTCATTGGCAACACTTCGCTGCAACGCGGCGTCCGATTCCGGCAGCGGTGGATGCATTTTCGATGGAGGTGAAAACGCTGTAGGCCGATGTGCTGATCTTTGGGTGTGCACGTTAAATAACCCCAGGTTGTCGAAATGTCCGGAGCCCCTCCACTATGGCGTCTCTCATAATCATATGGTGGGTTTTGGACGTTAATTCCTCAGATAAATCATCAACACTGGGCTGCACGTTTGTTTTGATGTCAGCTCAAGCGGCAAACAATTTTATGGCTTTTACATTTCTTTTTTATGCGTTGTCTTCACTTACTTCTCTGATATAGATTACAATCACAGTAGCTTGGCCTTTTAAAAGATAAAGCACAGTGATAGACATTGTAACAATTAGACTGTGACTCATGAAAGCGCAGTGACTCATCCGTCAGGGAACCTGCGCTCGGAGTCCTAAGTTATTGATCAAAGTGTCACACAGCGATCTATCTTATTGAAGGCTGGCTTTACCAACGGGTCTTAACAGCATGAAGATTAATCGCAAGAGCAGGAATTATACATTGTGAGATACCGTGGTAAATATTGGTGGCGTATGAATAAAAAGGCAGTTCAATAATGTGAGCCAATTTTCAAACGCGTGGTTTAAGAAGTCGCATAAAATCTGAAAAGACAAGACCAGAAGCATAACGAAAAAATGGGCAGATTCAACGTGCCTTGGGAATGGATGGTATACGAAGCATGCTTATGAATGGTGACTGTGTTGTAGGTTTTAAGCGCGACGGACTTCTTAGTGAACCTACGGCTTGTTTGAAAATATCTATCTATCTATCTATCTATCTATCTATCTATCTATCTTGCCACCACTTCTTTTACTCCCCTGGGCCGTTACGATCCACACCGAAACACGATAATATAATATCTACTAAAATTGCTATAGTATGGCATTATGACCAGCACAAGTGACTAGTCGTAACAAGAAAATCACGAAATGTATGTTATGAATGTCGTGATTTACGTTTTATGGTCTTGCTGCTCTTCCGGTGGTTTCGTTCACATGGCATATTGCAAAAACTAATATGGTGCGACATCAGTGCATGGCGAGCATAACTGACAAGCCCTACGTGGAAATCATGATATGCATGTTATCTAAGGCATGACCCACACTGATTTTGCGCACGCGGCACTTTCGCTAGCTTCTGATATACAAAATCAGGTATATGTGAACCAACGAAAACGAGAGCCTCACTCAGACGCTTCTTTTCTATACCAAAGAAACGAAGAGCGTCGCGCGGATGCTTCTTTTCTCGACCAATGAAAACGACAGCGTCTCGCAGACGCTCCTTTTTTTCGACCCAATGAAAACGAGAGCGTTGCGCGGACGCTTCTTTCTCGACTAATGAAACGAGAGCGTCGCGCCGATGCTTCTTTTCTAACCATCGAAAATGAGAGCGTCACAAAGGACGCCCCCCTTTCTCGACCAGTGAAAAACAAATGTGTTGCACAGACCTTGAGTTGCACCGAAGAAGCGCGTTGTACTGGCACGACTTCACAAACTCCCTCATCTCATCCCGTGGTTAGGCCCAATAGGACGCCAGACATCTGCCAGTCACCTTCGCAACGGGTAATGTCTTGTGGTTGTGGACATCAGTATGAAAGCGTGCACTTTGACAAAACCTCCCTTCAATATACGCTGGCTCATATGTCGTCATCAAATCTTTAAGTAACGTAACCCATGTGGTTGCAAAAGCGACAGCTGGCAACCGCCAGTAGGAGACACAACTGGTTTGTGTTGCACGCCTGGAGGCCTGCACTTATACCTCTGTCACACGTGGCTACTAAAGTGCACTTTGAGCGAATGTACTTACGCTCACAAAGTGTAAATTTGTCGGTCACTGCTGCATGAGAAAGTCAAGTGTACTTTGTAAGTGATGACCGTGGCAATTGTTGGGTTTGTAGCGCAATTTATATTTGTTGCTTTTGTACCCGTGTCTCATCGTCGGACCACGGTGTCTTAGTGGGAAGCAGCCCCCGTGGCACACGCTATTTCAAACAACTAGAGAACGACTCGCCTCCACATGTGCAAGTGTGCCTGGAAGTAAACCACGCGACGGACGCGGCCATAGAACAGCATGTGCACCTCATCCCCGTAGTGGACGTGGCCGCAAACTGCCTGAGAGTGCGAGTAGCAAGAATGTTTGTTCATTTATGGCTTGTTTTGGTACATAACGAAATCTCTTAAGAAGAAATAATAATATAAATCTAGCATGAGTGCCGCTTTAGGCAACAGCGTATTTCTGTGCAAGCCCTTGGTACCAAGGCTACACAGTTGGCCGCCGCGGAGTGAGGTACAGGAATGCGCTTGCCGGCAAGTGTACTTTGCAGCGAGTGACACTAAGCTTGCTCTCGTGACAGCTCGCAAATGACACTCGCAGCTAAGTGTACTCGTTCGAAGTGCACTTAAGTTGCCACGTGCGACAGGGTGACTGGCTTGTTCAGAGAGCTTTGTCTGGCCCCGAGGGAAATAGAAATATGACGCAGCGCTAGAAAAGCCGGACAAATTACGATGAGGAAGAGAACGGGCGTGAGTGGTTTTAATTAATCGTCAGTGACGGACTGTCTCTCGTCTTTTGCCAACCATGTCATTGACCTGGTATATTTAAACCCACGTCTTAATAATAGTATGCATGTGTTTCCATAATCCGAAATATATAACCCAGACGCACCATGCCGTGGCTTGAAGGTTCAGATGGGCACACGAGACTTGAAGATGAATGGCTCTAGATTACTGTATTGATAAGTTTTGCTTTGAAACAAGCCGTCGTTCTACGAACACGGCTCTCGTGAAATCAAAATGAAGTCACGTTCTTGCAAAGACAAGAGGCATTATACAGCGCACCCAAGGTAGTTGTATCCAAAGCTGTAAAAAAGCTATCATTGCTTTACACCCTTGTAGGAGCTTCTGACGCAGTAGTGCAATAACTCCTTCCTTTAGAAGTGTGGCAGCTTGGGCTAGTTGGTATGGCATGACGATAGTTATTGCGCGAGAACAAAACGACGACACAGAGACAAGAAGGACACGAAAGACACGAGCGCAAGTGTCTTTCGTGTCCTTCTTGTCTCTGTGTCGTCGTTTTGTTCTCGCGCAATAACTATCGTCCTTCCTTTAGGTATGGCCACTTAACGCTCTTAAGTCGCACTGCTGCCAACACCGCTCCATAGTTTACTCAACGAGTCACATCTCTATTACGTGCAAGTAGGATTGACGGAAGAAGTGACCAGACTTGGCTGCGCTGGTCACCTTGATGATATACTAGATGACCTGGCACAGTTGATGCTCTTACAGCTTCATGGTGGGACCAATAACAATAAAAGCCTAAAAGTGATTCCAGAAAGAGCGTAATACCGTATCTAGATTCACATTACCTCACAAAATATCAATTAAATCCTCCTGAAATCGGAGCGTACCCAGTAGCACTAATTAAAAAGTAATAGTGAAATTGCGAAGCCTTGCGTTGGGTCCGTCGAGCGCATCTCAAAATTTCGCGATTCTTCGTCCGCAATGAGGACACATCCGCACCTGATTCCAAAAAAATCGTGGTATGCAATTTTACATTATCCTACGGAGGCCTAATTCCTCAATATGTTTGATTATCGCTTCTTTTTTCACAGTTTTTTTTAACATCGTCTTCCTTCACCGTAAGCAGAACAATGAGAAGTTTTGTCCAAAAGCTGATGGTGTGTTTATGCAGCAGTTAAGAGCACAGGCATAAACATAAACCAGTCATCTTCTTCGGTCAGTGCTTCTTTTCACGAGACTGTTGGCGCACATCGTCTTCGTTGTCTGCTGATTTCGAGCACTGCACTTGCCTCTCCTATAAGAGAATCGCCCCGATGCTATAGGCGACGATAGTTATAGCGCGATAACAAAACAACGACATAGAGACAAGAAGGACACGTAGGACACGAGCACTCGTATCGTTCGTGTCCTTCTTGTCCTTCTTGTCTCTGTGTCGTCGTTTTGCTCTCGCGCTATAACTATCGGCATGCCATACCAACTAGCCCAAGCTGCCACACTTCTTAGCTATAGCCGAGCCCGTCATACGTGCATTAAGTCACTTTGTACGAGCGCCGGTCTTTCACAAAGTCACTAGCTGACGTACGCCTTAATGCGCACTACGTGCACACGTTAAGGTCAGTGCTTGTGACGCCTTCTACAGTTTGGGCTTTCCAGGACAACCTCGTAGGGGACGTTTCTTAGTCGTCGCAGCACTATGGAAGGTTCGAAGTATCCCCTGAGCGGCTTTTCGGATAGTCCCCATCTTCGTACAGACATACACACCCATACCCTGTCCTCAGTTTATTACATTGCAGGTGTATGGCGTAGATTATAGTGACCTGCGTCATTCTCTTGCTGTTGATATATTCCCAGACATGCGAGCTGTCTGGCTTCATGTGCCCATTGAGTGACCGCATCGGCACTCGCTTCATTATCATCGCTTTCTTGTGGGAGCGTCACCTACAACATCATCCTTTCTTCTCGTTCGTGAACAAGGCTCAATTGGGTCATCCAGGTGGTTAATTGTTTAGCAGTATTATGTGCAAAAGGTATGTAAGGTAAAATAACGTCCCAATTTTTGTGCTTGATGTTCACATACAATGAAAGCATGTCTTTCAGTGTTTTGCTGCGCCGCTCGGTAAAATCATTAGTTTGTGGTTGGTAGGCTGTCGACTTGCGATGAATATTACATCTGAGCACCAACAGAAGATTTAAAAGCGCGGCCGTGAATGCTGTTCGGCGATCTGTTATAATGATCGACGGCACACCGTGTATCAGCACAATGTTTTCTATGAAGTATCAGGCCACTTCTTCTGCTGCGCCTCTCTGGATCGCTTTTGTCTTGGCGTAGCAAAAAAGGTAGTGAGTCGCCGCTATAACCCACCGGTTACCAGCACCAGAGGTAGGAAGTGAACCGAAAAGGCTTGTTCCAACCCGGACAAATGGCTTTGGCGGGATCCGGACTGTGTGTAACAAACCAGCTGGTTTGTCGGAGGTAACTTGCGCCACTGGCAATAAAGGCTGGTCCGAACATGATGTTTCACGACAGTGGTGAGTCTAGGCCCGTAATACTCATCACGAACTCTGCGCAGTGTGGGCGTGAAGCCTGAATGTCAAGATGTGACCTCGTTATGGCACGCTTGAAATACCTCTAAACGAAGAGCAGGTAGGGAAGACAAGCATGTAGGTGGACCCGTCTGACGAGAAGTCCATCTTGTAGAGGGCATGGTTTCGCAAACACACCGACGATAATCTTCTTGCAAAGGCTTCAGGGGCGTTTTGGCTTCGTACTTCTAAACAATTAATTCAGCCAAGTAGCTCAAGACTGTCATTGTGGTGGTCAGCGAAGGTTGACGTGTCGAGAGTGCCGAAAAATGCTGTCTCTTCATTACGAGAAGCACGAGAAGCAGCTGACTCTACCGGTGATCGATACTAGCAGTCGACTTCCGTGAATCGTTTTCCCATCTTGTACACATAAGACCCGGGCCTATTACGGGCCTGACACAGGCCCGTGTCGGACTTGAGCCCCAAGCTCATGTGTATGAGCCGGCCTGGGCCTGATCCAACAATGCGTGCTCTTGTCCAGTCTGGCCCGCGGGCCAGACCGGACCGGTTTTAGAGAAACGAGAAGTACCTGCGCACATGAAGTGTTTAAAATAGTAGAATATCGGGCACAATATCACTTGGCAGTAGCCGCGAGAGCTGTGTGCACGGGCTAAACTTTCTGGCACTCTTATCGCAGGGCACTTCAAGCAGCCGCACCAAAAGCGTCCAAACGGTCCACCGCTTCTCTGAAGCAAACCAGGGTCTGGTACCAGGAGGCGTCATTGTCGCCTGCGCCTGCGCCCTGTCTCCAGGATCAACGTCACGCTTGCGCACTCAAAAGGAGCTACGTGGTTGTCGCAGCTTTCACTTGGCGAGTAGCGGCGAGAACTGTGTGCACGGGCTAAACTTTCTGGCACTCTTATCGAGGAGGTTAGTGTTCCTGATATATCGGGTATTTTATTACCTTGTTTGCATATCTATGCTTCGTCGCTGCTGTCAAACAGTGAATCCGGAATTTTTTCTTCTAATTGTCCTGCGTTGTATTCTTGTGCGAGCATTGAAAAATGGCTAAAGACATTGCTAAACTCAAG